>JBAIZL010000383.1:292500-382500 GCA_036971475.1 Prosapia bicincta | reverse complement strand
TCTCTCTCTTTCTTTCACTCACTCTATGAAAATTGTTTATTTCATAATTTTGCAATACCAACATTGACTGTAAAAAGAACGGATACCTATAAAGGAAGGTATGTATGCCCCATTCTTTGGGAACAAAGTTTGGTAAATAAAGCCAGAATAAGGCTTAATTTTATAGGATAACAGCTGAATATCCCCTTTAAGGATTAGTGCATATTCATATGTTTTTTACCTGCAAAACTCTTTTAGAAAGACCAGTCTTCTGAGCTAATTGTTTTAAATCTTTGGCGTCGGGGTTTTGGTTAATATTGAAGTAGGACTTCATCGTCCGTAGCTGGTGGTGCTTGAATGAAGTCCTCATTCGCTTCGTTCTCTGCTGCGACGACTGCACCCCAGGGGACGTGACGGACGAGTCGTACGTTAACGATTCCATCGAAGAAGAGAGATCCCCCGAGTGCATCATTTCTAAAACACAAACAAAACCATTGACATCCTTCGAGGAATCAAATCTGCTAGAAGGCTCTGAGTTTCCGACAGGTCTTAGGCTATTTGTATCCCTAGCAATCATATCTCAATTCTTTTTGACAGTCGCGGGGTACCTCCTTCGGTCACAACTTTCTATGTACCGCTTGGAGTTGCGATTGTAGAAGATTGTGGAAACCACATAATAAGAATTAATATGGCAATGCTAGGAATTATAGAAAACTTTGGTAATCATATGTTACACAATGTATTAAAGACTTTATTAGGAGCTGGTTAAATAAGAGATAGGCTAGTACTTTATAGGTTGTATTTTTCTATCAACATCCATGATATAAATAAATCTAGAAATAAATTTTTCACAGTAAAATAATTCATTTTTACCATTAACATTATATTTCGACAAATAAGAGGCTGTACAAAAACTACTTATAATACAAAACATAACATACATCTATATTTTTCGGGTTTAAGAAAAATGCAGTTATATTATCAGGATTCGGGACACTTGCGAGAAACAAACATTTCCGCCCGTATAACTTGAGATGTAATAAGAATTATGAAGAATTAGAAGTATACCCTAAAGGTTATGATTTGAAATTTGTTAAAACTCACTGATGATGACTTTATCGTTGAAACGCGCGTGAGGAAATTATTCATTGATTGAGAAATTTTGTTTGTTATTAGGTAATTCGGAAACAATATTTTAATTGAGGGGAATATTCAGGACAGTATTTTTGTTAACTTATAGAAGTAATTTAAAGTGTGATGTAATTATTTATTTAGATTGAGTAAGTTCAAACTATTCTTCAAAAAGCGTCGCGATAAAGTTATAGGCCTACTAAAGGGCATGGCTTTGAACTTTAAGAATATCCTATTGGATGGAGTGAGTTGAGAGCCACTGTGGGTAACATGTTAGTTTTATCTGATTTTGCATAAAACGCTGTTTGTCATTCTCGATCCACATTTTACGGCCGCGAAAGAAATCTTATATTAGAGCCCTGAGAGTGTAATTCATACAGGATTGCACAATGCGCTTTCTCGGTGAAAATAAAACGCGACAGGTAAAACAAAAGCTCGCCGGGCAGCCATATTGCCGGGCATTGTGGCCGCACGACCCAATCCAGAACAATGCCCGCTTATCATGCGTCACCGAGAAGCCTCATTCTTCCAGTAGTCGTCGTGTAGGCCTACAAATTTATTGCGCCGAGGTGTGTCCCCCTTTCCCATCTTTACGGCTAGATTCCAGCACTTTTTTTAATTGGGCAGGGGATATTCAGAAGTAGGCCCACCCACCTTCAGCGTCGTTGAAAATCCTCCAAACAGGCGCGATAAATAAACACGCAAGTCTTTCTCTTTTTTATACAATCTTGACCTTTTTTCTTGTTTTATTTGTTTTGCGTATAAAAAAGGAGGGTCACCGGAATAAAACTGGATTTACGGGAACTCTATAAATGTCCGATTCCGGCAGCCGAGCAACAAGTCAGCTGCTTAATAGGAGGCCGCGAAGACTCGTTTCTCGTCCGCCCCGAGCTTTTCCCAATTTCGTGCTACTACAGAAATCAAATGTCTCTAAAACTGCCAAATCGCTGTTTTATTGCTTCGCAAAGAACGCCTCTCTGTAGAACATAACAGCTTTACAGCGGGTTAAATCCGCTTTAATAAAAATTTAAACAGGTTCGGCTGTTGATTTAATGTATGGCCATAGCAGAGGTATCTGATGCATTTATGCAATTTGTGGTTATAGTTACAAAAAAATCCACCAGGTAGAATGCACGTTTAAACATTTATGACTGTTATTTACAACTTTTGGAGTGGTTTACTTTTCTCTTGAGTTGAGCACACAGCGTCATACGTAAATTGAATATTTAGACATTTTTAAAACTATATGTAACAAATAATATAAACAAAAAATTTTCAAGCAATACCTTCTTAGGTCAACAAATGAGAATTTTATTTCAGCTCTTATTCATTAAATAATTACAATTAATATAATTTAAGTAGCAAAGCTCAACAGCTGTTAAGTAGTACAACAGCTGTTCTACCACGTAACCTAAAATATAAATTTAGTTGTTTCATGAAATCTTAGGTCAATACTTATTTTAAGACAAATGGAACGAAATAACTATATTGCATACCTTGTCCTTTTATGAACAGTTTTTCTCTCGTATAAAACTAAAATTAATTCAATAAAAATAATTAAAAAGTTATTATTTTAAAAGACGTTGGTAACATCGTGTCGTCTACTACAAGTTTTAAAAAATATATTAAAATTTGAGGATGATAAAAAGGAATTTAACAAGATATATAAAATTTGAATAAATATATATATATATATAGAAGAGAGTGTAAGCTAATAGAAGGAATTAAACTAGACCATATGTAAAATATGCTCATTTATAAAATAAAACAATCTCTGCGTGTACATAAACGCGTAGGTCTATGGGCTTACATTAATATCTAAAATATAGAATAACACATGTTGTAAGAGTAGGGCATTCACAGTAAAGCCTAAATAGGTTGAAACTAGCTACCGTTCTTAGGTCTGGAAAATTGTAATTGGCTGGCGTATATTTAAAATGCTTTTACTAAAATACCAAAAATCGTAATCAATGTCGTCATCGTCATCATCACCATCATTATTATTTCTCATCGGTCAATTTCCGAAAATAGACTGACTTTATGTTACTTATAGGAAAACATTATAGGAACTTTTTACAGTATAACTAGTTTAAAACGATTTACAGCAGAGCCTCGCATAATCTGAGCCCCTATTAACCGATTTACGGGTTATTTGAGGTAGGCAAAAAATATTTATAGAAATAGTATACGCTTTGGTTTTCGGCATGATGTAATCATCTGGCAAAAAAATACTTTTTTAATTATATCATAAAACCATTTTGAGCTTCTTGAAGCACTAACTTTTTAAACATTTTTGTTATATTTTCCAGTTGAAAACCTTTTTCTTCAATATATTCATGTGTTTTTTAACGTCAGAAAAAGAAATTTTTATATGGTAGAACGTCTTAAAAAGTAAGTATTATATATGTAGGTGTAATGTAAGTATTGTTTGACAATTTTTGTTAAACGAGAACTCGGCTACTAAAGTCTCGGATAATCGAGATTCTAGTGTGATATGTGTATGCTTTTATATTTTCTATTTGTATTTTACTTTTATATTTACGCCATTCTGTCTTTGGACTTACAGTAAATTCCTTTTTCCGCATCTTTGACTACAATTAAATTCATTTGACCAACTGACTGTACGTTTCTTACTAGGTTTTACAAAAAGGTCGTATTTCCAAGTTAACATCAGTCGATAATAACCCGATTGAATGTGTTATGCGATATGTGTAATGTTCGATATTTTATTATTGCTTAGTGAGTCTATGAAAAATTATGTTTTTATTTATTTTAAATTTTCTGTGGTTTTTGTAAATTTTATTATATTTACCGTTTCACTGAAAATGTTCTTCACATAAAGTATAATATTTTTTTGTTTCTTATACGTTGTATGTGTATGTATTATATAGGCTACACACACACACACACACACACACACACACACACACACACACACACACACACACACACACACACACACACACACACACACACACACACACACACACACACACACACACACACACACACACACACACACACACACACACACACACACACACTCACTCACACACACACACACACACACACACACACACACACACACACACACACACACACACACACACACACACACACACACATACACACACACACAGACACATACATACATACATACATACATACATACATACATATATATATATATATATATATATATATATATGTATGTATGTGTGTGTGTGTGTGTGTGTGTGTGTGTGTGTGTGTGTGTGTGTGTGTGTGTGTGTGTGTGTGTGTGTGTGTGTGTGTGTGTGTGTGTGTGTGTGTGTGTGTGTGTGTGTGTGTGTGTGTGTGTGTGTGTGTGTGTGTGTGTGTGTGTGTGTGTGTGTGTGTGTGTGTGTGTGTGTGTGTGTGTGTGTGTGTGTGTGTGTGTGTGTGTGTGTGTGTGTGTGTGTGTGTGTGTGTGTGTGTGTGTGTGTGTGTTTGTGTATGTCGACATTTTCAATAGATTTCTTTAACCTTTCAATATATTTAATTTTATCGCTAAACTACACCGATCTTTATCAAAATTCATAAATACGACTACATAATAATTTTTATCTGAGAATTTTGCGACAGTTTAAAGAGTTAAAAAAGAAAACAATGCTAAGTCGTCCCGAAACGTTGCTACCACATGTTGATAAAGGTGAACATGGGGAAAACGAACAATATTCAGATTAGTATAGTGACAAGAAAGCATCAAATGGAGAGTTACTATTAACCTTACTACTACTACTATTACAATAAAGAAAATGCTTATCAGAGAACGCAATATAAATATTCGTAAGTGGTCACAATCTAGGGATCATTATTTAATCCAAATTTTAGAACCTTGTGCTACAATTACTGCCCACGAAGTCAACGTACGTAAAACTAACATAAAATGTAAATTTTAAATAAGCGGAATAATATTTAAATTGGTCGCGCTGCGGCTAGAGTTGGTCTTATTAAGTGAAAACATTCTTATTGGCTTTCTCAGAGGGAATATTTTTCCGCGAAGCTAACTGAGGTCAACATAATGCTACCGTCATGGCTGCCTGCAATCCGCGTTCCTTACACTGTATCAGTTATTTTGCTCTTTCGCTTTTATTTTTTCATTATTCCCTCCTTCTTCCTACGTTTTTTACCTTGTTTGACGACAACCAGTGCTCCACATCCGGCGATTGTTGGCGACCCGATCGAGGAGCTCTTGATAAATCGGTTCCACTTGAATGGAGCCATGTGACCGGAATGAGCAACGCTCTGCTGACATGTCGGTTCCAAGACAAATCAAAGCCTTTTTCATTGAAATGCAACCAACACCTCGGGCTTTCAATCAAACCGTCCCGCGGTCAATCAGGTTTTCCCTTTGAAAATATTCTAGAAAAATCGTGTTCCACGTTTTAGCAAACGTCGGCTCGGATCTGGTATGATGCTGGATGTGATGCAGCTCGGTGTAATTGGGCGAGGCCAAGGAAACATGGGAAAGTGTATAATTTGATGTTGGCAACATTGTAAACACCCAAGAAATGCTTGATAAATTTATTCCAGACGGGAGGGCATTTTCTTAAGGTTAATAACCTTTTGTAAAAATTTAACTTAAAATAAGGATACGATATACAAATTGAAAGGTATTTTATTTTTTCATTTTTTTACTAGTTCGCCCTCTCCCCTATACAACTTTTGTACAGCTTTCAATCGTTAATAAAATAGTATTCATTTATCCAGTCTAGTTCAAATACTTTTTCCGTTGTAGTGGATGGCATTTGATGTTAATACAGTTTTATCAATAATTAATTCAACGTTTAAATTTATTTAATTAATTTTAGTTTTATGTTGGAGAAAAACCTTTCACAAAAGGGACAGGTATGCAATTTATTTCGTCCTATTCGGCTTAAAATAAGTAACAGCTGTTCTAAAGCATTAGTAATGTTATTTTTATTAATATTATTTGTAATTATTTAATAGAAATAACTCAAATAAAATTTGTCTTTGTCCTGAATAGGAATTGACTTATAAAAAATTTATATTACTTGTTAAGACTTACTTTAATTTAAATTTTCAATAATTGTGTTTACTAAAAACTAATATAATTATTTTATAAACATCGTAAAATATATTTCAATTTGTTAAAATAAATTCTTTGTATACAACAACAAACGAGTAACTGATATAATTATACTTGACAATTATTATAATCATTCTAATATCTTTCCTGCTTACCTACCAAGTTTCTTCATTATATCCTGCGCTTTATTGGCCAATTACAGCTTTGTACTTTCATACACGACACTGTAAAGTCGTAAATTGGTAAATGTCAAGTTATATTAGTAAATCTATGGATTTACCTTTATGAGTTTTGTAGAAAGTTTATAAATAAGATATGATATTTGGTGCTTTTGAAACTATTAAGAAATCTTAATACTGTTTCTTACTAATAACGACTGAATCTGTGTGAAATTTACCTTATCACTAAGGTACTGTGATACTGTGTGTTACCGTGTATATGCCTATAATGATAAAGGTAGTAAATGAAGGATGAACACAGAAGAGTTCTGTCTTTTACAATTACAAGTTGATGTATCTTAGGAATTCTTAGGATTCACGAATGTACTGACTTCTACAGTCACATACATTTCAAATATCATTAAAACACTTTAATAGATGCAGATGTGCCCCACACACACACACACACACACACACACACACACACACACACAAAGAGCGAGAGAGAAACAGAGAGAGAGAGAGAGACAGAGAGAGAGAAAGAGAGAGAGAGAACACTCACGGAGAAAGAGCTTGACAGAAAGAGAGAGAAAGTCAGAGAAAAAGCAGAGAGAGAAAGAGAGAGACAGTGACGCACGCGCACGCACGCACCCACACACGCTCACACACACACACACACACACACACACACACACACACATACGCGCACACGCTAACACACACACATAAACACAAACATAAAAACACACATAAACACTCACATACACACACACACAGACACACAAACACACATAAAATCTTACACACACACACACACACACACACGTAATACTAATAGGATATTAAAAAAAAGTATTATTTGGAGTACTCCTAGTTAACAAATTAAATAATAGTTCTAATAGATTATTTAAATTTGACTCTTAAAATGGGCAAACATGAAGCATTAAATATCAAAACAGTTTTCGGTCAAATATAATAGACCCCTTGATTGTTACATTATAAATAATTAGTTAGTGGTTAGACAAGGTTAGAAAAAACTAACGTTTTACAGAAAAAACGTTTATTTATTTTAAAGTTGGCATACTGTTACTATACAGTGTGCAAATATTTCCCATATGTGCAAGTAATGATATATAGTAATATGAGCATGCCACTCATAATATTGCTATTTCTTTCTAACTAGCTTTTCACGGAAACGACCGTTTGATAATGTATGCATATGTAATGACTTGACATCATTACATGCACAACTATCAGTAATAGGTCGGGACACAGGTGTGCCAACCTAAGTAACAGGAAACCTCTAACGTTTTAGGTGTACGCAGAATATTTTATGAATTTGGAAAAGACAATTAAGGACCTCCTTAATGACCCGTATTGTACTTGCAGTTCAAAGTACTGAGCTTCTAACAAGAACTTTGACGCAACAATTAGCCTTTCTTGGAGGAACTGTTAGGCTAGAATGTAACGAAAAAACCGCGCGGGGCTTAATTACAATTCAACACGAGTCCTTTGTGCGCGAGTGCGAGTGACTGCGGCAAAATAATGGATTTTCTGAAAGCTTCCGTCGACTTTCTTCGCCATTCGCCGTAAATAGAAAGTTTACTCATAAGATTATAAGAGATTTATGGAGTTCTTTTATAAAACATGTTTTTATCAAATAAAATAATTGACTTGAATTAGATTTTTCAAGGTTTACCACGTTGTTCTACATATTCATACAGCTGAGTCTATTGAGAAGTAGGGTCTAATAAGAGAAAAAAAATTAATGTCAATTCCTACTGAGGTTAACAAAGAAATAATTTATTTTAGTTATGCCTACTTTCATTAAATAATGAAATTAGTTATATAAATAAGGTAACATAAGCTGTATGTTATAACAGATATTCTGTCACTTAACCCATAACATGAAATCATATGTTATCATTTATTTTAACCCAAAAGGAATGAAATAATTATATTGCATACATTGCCCCTTTTGTGAAAAGTTTTCCTTCCATATAAAACTAAATTAATTAATTAAATTGAATGAATTAATAAGTATTTGGAAACAAATTCAACTTGAGTGTGTGAATATAAAGTATTTTATTAAAGATTGAAATTTTGAACATGATATATCTAGGGGGAGTGTGAACTAATAGAAAGAATTGAAAAAAAGGCCTACGGTCAAATAAAAACAGATATTATAAACAAAAAGAGTTTGGTTTAGGGTTTAGTACAAAACGAACGATGATCACAGAAGAGTTTGGGCTTCTAACAGTTGATAAATCTTAGAACTCCCTGGAACATCTTGAAGGTTAACATTTTATGTGTTTTTACAGTAACAGATAGAAATATTTTAGACAGCCATCTAAAACTCACAAACATTTTCGTTCTATTTCTATGGTTTTGTAGGCCTGCTTTTGCACGAAAAATCTCTCACAGATCATCATCGCCAAATAGTTATGTAAGTGAATGGTATAGAAAGGACTATGTTAGAGAACAGAGCTGAAAATGTCAACTCACAGTGAGAAACGTCACTGCAACCAAATCATTTATAATTTTCGGAGATGTGTCAAGCCATTAAAACGTTTCATTCTTTTAAAACCTATTAGTCAACGTTTGCCACTTGCTTTTTTTTTAATTTATAAATTTACCTACCGGGAATATACGGAGCAAAAGAGGGGTATTTAGGGGAAAGTCTCTAATTAATTCAGCCAAGAGAACAAAATCACAGACTCAGGATCGATATAGGTCACGATAAGTGGCTAGATGTCACTATAAGTGACTAGGTGTAACGATCAGTACATATGTGTCACGATCAGTTGATAGATGTCACGATAAGTAGCTAGATGTCCCAATAGGTGACTAAGTGTCTCGATCAGTTAATAGGTGTCACGATCTGTATCTAGGGGTATCATGATCGGTGGCTAGATGTCATGATAAGTGCCCAGGTATCACGATCAGTTGATAGGTGACGTGACCGGTTGCTAGAGGTGTCACGATCAGTGACTAGGTGTCACGATAAGTGGCTAAATGTCCCAATAAGTGACTAGGTGGCATGATCAGTTGATAGATGTCACGATAAGTGCCCAGGTATCATGATCAGTTGATAGGTGACGCGACCTGTAGCTAGAGGTGTCACGATCAGTGACTAGGAGTCACTATCAGTTGATAGATGTCACGATAAGGGGCTAGATGTCACGATAAGTAACTAGGTGTCGCGATCAGTTGATATGTGACACGATAAGTTGATAGATATCACGATAAGTGGCTAGATTTTACGTTAAGCTACTAAGTTTAACGATCAGTTCATAGGTGTCACGATAAGTGGCTGAATGTCACGATAAGTGACTAGGTGACTAGGTGTCACTTATCGTGACGATCAGTTGATATGTGTCACGATCAGTTGATAGATTTCATAATAAGTGGCTAGATGTCCCAATAAGTGACTACGTGTCACGATCAATTGTTAGGTGTCACGATAAGTGACTGGATGTCACGATAAGTGACCAGGTGTCACGATCAGAGTATAGGTGTCACGATCAGTTGATAGGGGTATCAGGATCAGTGGCTAGATGCCACGATAAGTGACTGGGTATCACGATAAGTAGATGGGTATAACGATCAGTAGCATGGTGTCACGATCTGGGTACCACGATAAGTAGATATATGTAACGATCAGTAGCAAGGTCACTGGCTAGGTATCATGATCAGTGTCTAGATATAACGATAAGTGACTAGTGGTCACGATCAGTAGATAGGTATCACGATCGGAGGCTAGGGGTGTCACGATCGTGACTAAATGTCAGAAAAGGTGTCTAGGTGCTACGATCAGTAGATAGGTATCACTTTCAGTGTGTAGGTTTCACGATAAATAGATATGTATCACTATCAGTGGGTTCGTTTCACCATAAGTGACTAGGTGTCACGTTAAGTAGATAGGTATCACTAACAGTGGGTAGGTTTCACGATAAGTGACTGGTGTCACGATAAATAGATATGTATCACTATCAGTGGGTTCGTTTCACCATAAGTGACTAGGTGTCACGTTAAGTAGATAGGTATCACAATCAGTGGGTAGGTGTCACTATAAGTGAATGGTGTCACGATCAGTAGATAGGGATGTCACTATCAGTGGCTAGGGGTGTCACGATTAGTACATAGGTATCTCGATCAGTGACTAGGGGTGTCACGATCAGTGGCTAGATGTCACAATTATATAAATTGTAATTATTTAATAAAAAGTATCTAAAATGAAATTTCTATTTTTTGTTTCCCTAAGGATTAAAGTACATTTTTTCTCAATATTACATTTGTATATTGCTTATCCAATTCTTTCAGTTGTAAATAGTAAAACATGATAATTTTTTTATTATTTATCTTCTTTGCACATTAAATTGGATTTTAAAGTCTCTAATTTACTATATTTAATACACTTCCCTATGTTTCTAATTGAAAGATATTTCCAATTATAAATTTTGTCTCAATAAAAACAAACACTTTCATTATTAAAAGCCGACCTGCATTTATTTAAAGTTTGCTTGAGTTAAAACGGTACGAGACGCCACTTCAGAAGGTCTATTATCATTGCAGAACGAAACAGTCGGCCTGAAAAGCGTGGAAACCAAGCCATCTGTATTGTGCTACGTATAAATAATTCAAGCAAACAATACAGCGTAATGGCAGTTACTTTGAATGTTTCAATTGTTACGTGGATACTCCAGCTGTAAGCAAAGCCCAGCTGATTGACGCGTACGACAACAATGCTACGGCGAGTGTTCGGTAAACAACGTTACCGACTGACAAAGTAGGTAATTAGTGCGAGGGAGAATGTCGGTAACTGTAATATTTGTTTCATTGCCGTTGTGTTTGGTATCCGTGAAATGGCGGACAGTGACAAAGGAGAAATACCGATTGCATGTTTAATAACTTTGTACACAATGAAGTTTTACTCACAGAAGAGTTTTAAATACCAAGACTTAAACCTACCTGGTAGAAAAGATTGTTAGTATAAATGTTGAAGATTATTTCAAAAATACCTTTCTAATAGCAATCTATGATTGTGTACTACAAATGGCCGTTTTTTGAAACTTTATGATGAGATGGATGCTATTCGATTAAATTAGGCATATTAGAATGTACATTTTTAATAAAACACAAATAAATGAAGAGAAATAATATATTACTCCTTTGAACTTTATTACTGTCGAAATATTTACAACACAATTTCACCGGAATTTACATTTTATTGGAAACAGTTGAAAAAGTTGAATAACATAGCTTAACTAAACTATGAATATTCCTGAACAACAAAAAACTTTCTTTAAGAAACAAATATATATATTTGAATATTTATGCCTTTGATTCAATTTAGGATCAATTAACAAACTCCTAAGCTCGGTTCTGTCTCTATATAAGAGCTTCTTCGCTTGTAAATATGTAAATTCTCTCATTAAAAAATAGTAAAAAGATTGGAGATCTGGATTGTTAAGAATATTTCTTAGATGAATTCATCGTTTTCTAAACTGATTTCTTCCATAGACAACCAAGATTGTTAATCTATAAATATTTGGAAAATCTCACGTCAAGAAGTTGTAAAACATAGCCTAATAAAAATTAATAATAAAATTAGAATACCCAAAGAAGTAATTTAAACACAATTGTTTCAAAGTCAATTTCTTCTTAGGTCAACAAATAAAAATTGTATTTCAATTACTTTTGATTAAATAATTACAACTAATATGAATAAAGTAACATAATTCAATGAAAATATTGGAAAGAACCCCAAAATTCACAAAAGTAATAAAAAATAACAAATAATACAAGCTACTTAAGATTAAATCCTTATGTAGATTTCGATGACCATGACATCCTCATCATCATCAGAAGGTCTTATTTCAAAATTACAATCTAGCAAACTAAAAGTTACAAACTAGAGTGAACAGGTCTAGTTTGTACATAAGGGTTTAATCTTACGTAACTTGTATTATCGATTTTTTATTATTTTTGTGGTATTAGGGTTCTTTCCAATATTTTTATTTTAATAACCAATATTGTACCACAGTGCTCTTGGTATTGTATAAAGTATCATAAAATAGACATTAAAACAGTTGTTCTAGTACATAAAAAGATTAAATGCCAGAACCATTCAAGGATATTGATTTGAAGTAGCTCAAGACATCTTGGTGGTTTAAAATAAATTTATTTTAAATTTATCCTAAAGTTTGTATTCGAATTTTGGATTCAAATCTCTCCTACCCCAAAACCAACCGTATGAACTGATTCTGAGACCTTGTTTACCTAAATAGTTAGAAAATGTGCCAAAATGTTGCAAAATTAAAAAGTCACACATATACATCACATTATCTCCCCAATAATCTCAAAAAGACATCTTTTTAACTCAACCGTGACCTTGTATATCAGAAACTTAGATGTCAGTAGGTTTTACCTTCTAGTCTCCAGTAGGTTTTATCTTCTCTGTAACCTACTCCAAGAAGATAGTCTCCAGTAGGTTTTATCTTCTCTGTAACCTACTCCAAGAAGCTAGTCTCCAGTAGGTTTTATCTTCTCTGTAACCTACTCCAAGAAGCTAGTCTCCAGTAGGTTTTATCTTCTCTGTAACCTACTCCAAGAAGCTAGTCTCCAGTAGGTTTTATCTTCTCTGTAACCTACTCCAAGAAGCTAGTCTCCAGTAGGTTTTATCTTCTCTGTAACCTACTCCAAGAAGCTAGTCTCCAGTAGGTTTTATCTTCTCTGTAACCTACTCCAAGAAGCTAGTCTCCAGTAGGTTTTATCTTCTCTGTAACCTACTCCAAGAAGATAGTCTCCAGTAGGTTTTATCTTCTCTGTAACCTACTCCAAGAAGCTAGTCTCCAGTAGGTTTTATCTTCTCTGTAACCTACTCCAAGAAGCTAGTCTCCAGTAGGTTTTATCTTCTCTGTAACCTACTCCAAGAAGCTAGTCTCCAGTAGGTTTTATCTTCTCTGTAACCTACTCCAAGAAGCTAGTCTCCAGTAGGTTTTATCTTCTCTGTAACCTACTCCAAGAAGCTAGTCTCCAGTAGGTTTTATCTTCTCTGTAACCTACTCCAAGAAGCTAGTCTCCAGTAGGTTTTATCTTCTCTGTAACCTACTCCAAGAAGCTAGTCTCCAATCTTCCAACCTTTGTGATTCTCATCTCCTCCATGAACTTTGTGTACACACTTCCCCGTAGTTCCGCCTGTAACATTTCCCAAAGACCTTTGTGTACACACTTCCCCCGTAGTTCTGCCTGTAACATTTCCCAAAGAACTTTGTGTACACACTTCCCTCGTAGCTCTGCCTGTAACATTTCCCAAAGACCTTTGTGTACACACTTCCCCCGTAGTTCTGCCTGTAACATTTCCCAAAGAACTTTGTGTACACACTTCCCCCGTAGTTCTGCCTGTAACATTTCCCAAAGAACTTTGTGTACACACTTTCCTCGTAGCTCTGCCTGTAACATTTCCCAAAGAACTTTGTGTACACACTTCCCCCGTAGTTCTGCCTGTAACATTTCCCAAAGAACTTACTGTACACACTTCCCCCATAGTTCTGCCTGTAACATTTCCCAAAGAACTTTGTGTACACACTTCCCCCGTAGCTCTGCCAGTAATATTTTATCCCCCGCAACTGTGTTTATCACATTCTCCCCCACAGTATCACATTTACTCCTCGTAACTCTATAACACATTATCCTACTGTAAACTATCTCTGTCGCCACATAACATCCTTCTAAAATCTGCCCATAAAATATAATCCTACAAAAACCTATCACTATCCACCCCTCCACATTGTTTATCAACTAACTACCAGATACATAGAATTTTGCCTTAAAAAACAAAAACAAAATATACATAAATTGGTGAGAATCTCAAATACATACGTTGGAAGTGGTAATGTTTCAAACGAATGTATTTTTCTTTCAATTTTATTATATTTTTTGGACTCGTATAGTTTAGTTATATACCTTGGTAAATGGCTAATAATATTTATTGTTATCATGCTTTCAAATAAAATATGTTCTTTTGCCATTTTATTTTTTCTCTATTATTCTATTTTTAAGTTTAAAATCAATAATTACAGAATTTTATATCAAACTATATCAAACAATATATTAATTAAAGCAAACTTATAATAATATTATTTGTAAAAATACCTCTGAAGATGATTACTTTGTAGTCGAAATGTACATAAGGTTAAAATAAAATTTGTTGAATTTGTGGTGAGAGGTTGCTTTAATTAATATAAACATTTACGCCACAGTTGCTTTAACTTATTGTATATCAAACAAGTAATATTTAAAAATTGAAGTTAATTCCTACTTGTGTCAACAAAGAACAATCTAATTTTATTTACTTTTTATTAGAGTAATTACAATTACTATAAAGAAACTTAACTTTCATGCGTTATAACAGCTGCTCTACCATATAACTTTTAGCATAAAATCAACTATTTTATGAAATCATATATCACGTATTTTAAACCAAATGGGACGACATAACTAAATTGCATACCTTGCCCCTTTTTTTAAATGTTTTTCTCCTGTATAAACCTAAAACTAATACTTTAAATATAATAATAAATTATCATTTGAAAAAAATTTGTATTTACATAAAGCGTCACCCACTGTAAGTATTAAAAGAATGTATTTGAACTTGGGTGAATTAATATAAAGTATTTTACACAATATATAAAGGCCCTATATGTAATTATGTATATATAAGGAGAGTATAAAATAATAGTAACAATTGAATGAGCCAGTTTTATAATTTCGAAACATTTTAACATAATAACCTAAAACAGATATCGTAGCCTGAATTAAAAAAATATTGTAAGTGCAATTTTCCTTTGATGTTTATTATTTACTGTAATTTTTGCTAAAAATGAATTAATTAACACAATACTATAACATAACTTTAGTTATTGCTATATTCTCATCTTATAATAGAATTATTCGTAGGGTACATTTAAAAAAATAATATTAATACTTTGGCGTGATTTAATTAAACATATAAAATTTTGAGTTTAGAGAAATTTGCATTTTAAAGAATTTAACAAGCTATAAATAATATCCAAATAAACAACAAAACAGCAGTTGTAGGAAATTATATGATTCAGGGAAGGAGAAACTATGAAAGTGTTGAAGTCGCGCAACGGCACCTTACAAAGGATTTACGAAAAATACCTGATTTGTTAATACAATTTTTATACAATTATATACTTGTGTAAATAGTTTCGAAAAGTTGTAATAAAGAATAAGTAGGGAATAAAAAAAGTAAACCGCTGGACTCGATAGTAAAATCTACTCAATGAGTCACTGTGACGCTATAGATTGCTACAATACGAAAACAAGTCTTAGAATATACATTTAGAACATAGAAACAAAACTTATACTTTGCATGTAAACAAAATAAGTTAGATATATAAATAAGCACATATAGCCGAGCAAAGTGATGTGTTGATGAACTAAGGGGTAAAAGGAACCTACAAGAAACAAGAGCTTTTAAAACGTAAAAATTAAAAAATGAACCTTCTACAACGAATCAAAGTCCGTTTACACTTCAATAATGAGAATGGTGTCAAAACTACAGCGCATAAGGGCAAACAATTACTACCTAAAACTAGTCATGTAAACTAAAATTTAAAAATCAATTGCAAGTTAGGTCACCAAAAAAACATTTTAGTTGATTTTTATTAAATATTTACAAATATATAAATAAAGTAACATGACCTATCCGTTAAAACAGCTGTTCTACCACATAACCTATAACATAAATATAGCTGTTTTATGAAATCATACGTTATCATTTATATTAAACCAAATCGGGCAACATAAACTCTATTGTATACCTTGCCTCTTTTGTGAAAAATGTTTCACCCATATAAAACTAAAACTGATTCATTAAATTCAATTATTGAATTATTATTTAGAAAAAAACTATTAATATTAACTGTGATTCACTTCAAGTTTTAGAAAATGTATATGAACTTGAGTGGATGAATAAAAAGTAGGCGTATATAATTAACGATTGAACATTTGAACAAAACATATTAAAGGAGAGTGTGAACTAATAGAATAAATGAATACAAATAAGTTTACTCTCTCAACCTTGTTTTTTGAAGATTCAAGTAGGCATATACCAAAATAATTTATTGCAGTTGCTATTATAACATCTTATGTTTTTTGTGCATTAAAAAATACATTAGCTATGATATTTTTTGCCATACCTATAAATATAACAATTTTACCTATTGCCACGCTTCGGGTAACTCTTATCAGAACACAATGTATACAGGAGTAGGTCTATGTTTAAAGTTATTCGAAATTCTTCAAAAAATAAGAATTTTTAATGACGCTATAGTGCGCGCCACATAGCTAGGTGCCTCGTTTGCGCATGAGCACTACGCTCCTTCTACCAAGAGTAGGTCTATGTTTAAAGTTATTCGAAATTCTTCAAAAAATAAGATTTTTTAATGACGCTATAGTGCGCGCCACATAGCTAGGTGCCTCATTTGCGCATGAGCACTACGCTCCTTCTACCACCAGTGAACACGAACAGCTAGTTACTCTATCCACAGTAACTCCAGCCAAGTCAATCACCATTAGCGACTTCCAAGTTGACCTGACCGTACAAGAGTACTTTGGGAAGTGTAACTCCTATACACGCTAGGGATGGTCGATCCAGTAACTTTAAGGGGTCGATGATTTTAGTGACAGCGCCAGGCTGAAGAACTACTAGATTGCGAAATTGCGTCTACTGTACACAACACTCTCACTGTCGTGAAACCTGACACAAATTGTCCTCTCACATACGATGTAAAAGAGTAGAAACAGTAACAGCGATAAATCAACCAATGACAGCCCTGACAAAATATAGCCCTACAACAGAGAACACCCCTTCTCCCTTTCAGTCAACGACACCGTATGACTATCGGCCCCCTAAGCAGAGCAGAGCCAGTGACAGTGACAAATCAACCAATAACAGACGCGGTAAAATATCAGTAACGTTTCATCCAGCTACTGGGAATATTTTCCCAATCACATCAGAGACAATTCCCGATCGATCTATTGTCACTGGAACTGATACTTCTATAATTTCTCACTGGTACCACCAGCGACAAACGAGTATCAGTAACAAGTCAAAGTGAGAGAAACTTTAGACCATCCCTAATACACGCCTAGCTATAGGAGCAGGAACTATAGGTATGGCGGGAAAGTATAATTCTAGACGTATTTATAATTGTTTTGTTTACATTGCTGTTTAAAATAGTAAATTATGTGCAAGGTTTCCGTGAAGCAAACAAATGACACCTCACCTAATGTTCCAGGTAGCCTCATGTTGACTGCGAGCTCGGAGCCCATAGAGTCATGGCTAGGCGACGGCGAAGATATCAGCTTCCTCTTTCTCGGCCTGCCCTTGTGGACGGTAGATGCCGCCCAGTGCGCAGGAGACAGGGCCTCCATCTCTACGGAGCTGCAGTAGTCTCGGTGCCGAAGGAGTTCGTAATGTGGCCTGCAGTAGACCATGCCGTCCCGCATTCCGAAGTAGTCGCCTTTAGTGAGCAGGATGCCGCAGGATGCGCAGGAGAAACAGTGCAGGTGGTAAACGGCGTCTCTTGCCCGCATTACCAGCTCACTGGCAGAGATACCCGTTTGGCAACGGCTGCATCTCTTCACGGCGAATAACCTGAAATTATAATCCTTATTTCAGTATTTTTAAACAGTTCTAACAGAAATATTGTTTTAATATGAAACAGAGAGACGAGAGTTTAAAAATGTTTTCTGAAAGGTGTTCTTAATAACGTATATTTTAACCAATCCTCATCTTGTAGCATCCAATCCCTGGCGAGACTAGTCTGTCGCTCGTTTGACCAATCATTGTTATCGTTTCTTCGTGTTTATTGGTAAATTATTGGGTTTTTTAGATGCAGAAGTTTTAAAAAGTTCTAATCTTGCATTTCTTTTACTTAATATTTAAATCTACGGTTAGAAAAATTTAGCCTATTTTTTACTTTATAACAAAGCTTATTATAAACTTGTGTATGTTAAAAAATATTCTCGATTTGGTGTCTGTAAATTATTCCACAGTCTCGAGTCCTCTATTTCCGGTAGACGTTATTTGCGTAGACGATAAACTTTTGCTTATTTTTAAAACATATTTTCGTGATTATTTTCAAATTTTGAAGAAATTAATTCAAACAATTACGTCATTTTCAGTTCTGAGATTAAATTCAGAATTAAAATTGGCTAAAAATATTTACAGGTTAGTTTTAATTTATTGAAATGAAATGTCCGAAAAGAATAGACTTGTTTATCGGTTTAACTCAGTTCTTGTCCGTGATTTACAGCATTGGACAACAGACTTATCAAATACGAAACTGCTGAAAAATATCAGTAAGGAGTTGCATTTTGCCAAGTTAAATTGGTAAACAAGTATTTATATAAGAAATCTAGATGTACAATCCAACAATTGTAATAAAACATATTTAAATGGTAAAAACAAACTCTCTTGCTTTATCCCGTATTACCTAACGTAACTAAACACACTAACAAATATGCAGCCAAATACGGGTTAGCTTACGTCAGATAAGTTATTTAAAGTTTGAAAACGTTTATAAATACCCTCCCCCAAATATCTCTGTTATGAGTGAAAACATACACAATTCATATAATAACTATATCTGTGAAATACAAAGTCGTAGAAATACATTCCAAAAATTACGGTTATTCGTTTTGTAAACTCAAAATATTTACGAAGAAAAAGATAATTATAATATAACAATAGTCCTACTGTTTTCGCCATTACTTTATTACTTACACATGCACCATTCTTTATATCATTCTCTTGGCTTTTCTGAGTGACTGAAAGCTGGGGTGTTGAAAAGGTGTTGGTATGAAAATGTGTGTTTCTGTTTTAACGATAAGTTCTCATTTGGGGTTTCACCTCATATATTTATCGTGACGGTAAGTGATATTCTTTAGTGTTTGTATTGGATTTGTGTTTGTTCATTGATTGTGTGATTTCTTTCTTTAAAAAAAAGTTTTATTTATATTTATACGAAGAAATATAAGACAAAGATTGTCATACTGTCCTATTGTACTTGTTAATAGCTGTACGAGCCTGAAGAGTGATGATTGCGGCTTAGTAGTCCAGGGGCTGGCGCTTCTCCCCTAAAAGTTTCCTGTAAGAATATACTTCACTTAGCCGGAGAAAGTGTGTTCCTGGGGTACAAAGGCAGATAAGTGATCTACACATATAAGGCACTTCCAAGAGCCTACGATAACTTCATACTGTTAATGTAAATATTGTGCTTGTTTTTATTATTTAAAAAAAATTAACGTGGCCATTTTCTTCATGTGTATGCATTTATTTTATGTTCCATTTCGAGTAACAAACGCTCATAAAATATGTAGGCCTAATACTGAAACTCTTTGGGGTTTGGTAACAACTATAAGTAATTATTTCGTAACTGAGTCAATACTTTTGAACTTACTTGCTGACGCGTTTCGAAATAATCATTTCTGTTCGCCTTTGTCAATGAAACGACTGTTTTGAAAAGCGTCGGCAAGTAAGTTTAAAAGTATTCACTCAGTTACGCAAGTTACTTAGACCTATAATTTAATTTAAGACACCACTTTGGAAAAAACACTACGTGCTCATATTTTCAGCAGATGCGTTTCGCAATAGATCAGTGCTTTGTGGTGAGTTTTTCTCTCAAGTGATATCGATAAAAACATTTGAAAATCCACTACCCAATGTTTCGAAGTCTAAAGAATTTCCTTTTCAGGGGCATTTTTTTAACACTTTCAGGAACAAAATTAAATGTCCTTAAAGAGGACATTATTTAGATGTCAAAAAGTTGGGAAATGACTTTTTGAACATTACATTTGTTTGTGATCTTATCGAGATGTTCACTTTACATTTCTAATTAATAATTAATACGTCAAAAAATTCCACAAAATAATAATGTTTAATAAACATAAAACCTGTTTACAGATTAACTTAAAAGCCTTTTTCTCATTTATTATCTGAGAATATTGTTAAAAATATTTTCCCACTTCATATAATATCCTAGATGAAGCAAACTCTTGACGACTAGCACCATGGCTTATGTGTGAAAACTAGGGCCTGTTTTTCCAGTTCCATTTATTAGGGTAACTTTCCTTAAGAGGACATTTACAAACTAATATTACATAATATATATAGCATTCAGCGTTTAGTATTTCAACCGCCTACTGATCAAGTCTTTACGATAGGATGGGATGTTAGCGACGCGTGGCGACTTGCAGATTCGGACCAGGTGACGTCGCGGATTAGGCAACCCGCACGTGACCACCACGTGCACTAATTATTTCCTAACGAGTGACTAGTGATCTAGTTATCACGGTGAACAAGTCTACCGTGGCGCGCTCTGTGCGAATTACCTGATAACCGACTCCCTATTTCGGACATCTTTCACAGTCACTGCGTGCATGGTCTAATATATTGCTTGATCTAGTAATCAGTGATAGGTCATTGAGTTAGTGTCAGTGGTGTCAGTTTGTTTTCCAACATTTGGAAGATATTTAAGGTTATTTAGTTGTTTTATCTACTGGAATGGACGTTTGTATTTTGGACAGAAACTGTATTTTGAGTGAGTGAGTGAGTGTGTGTGTGTGTGTGTGTGTGTGTGTGTGTGTGTGTGTGTGTGTGTGTGTGTGTGTGTGTGTGTGTGTGTGTGTGTGCGCGCGCGCGCGCGTGTGTGTGTGTGTGTGTGTGTGTGAAGAGACAAAAAAGAAGCCTTATTGTTGAGGATTTTCTAAAATATATTTACTAAATAGGAGTTGATAAATTAACATAGTCCTACAATTTTCCTTACACTCCTATAATGGATATAATAAAAAAATATAAAGCCTAGCTACATATATTAACTAAACCCTTATGTACATTTCACTAACACAGTTAGCATCATTAATTAATGGATGATTACAATTACGCTACTGTGATCTCTATTGTTTTAATCTTTCATAGTGGAATATATTTATTTGGTTTCTCTGCTTTTAAAAACGTTTTCAAATACTAGTTGTTTCAACACTGAGCTGAATAAATATTGTAAGAACGATCCCGCGTATCTTGTTTCAAGTTAATAATAGGTCTACATTAAAAATAAAATATAATAACATCCAATTTTAAATAGGTTTTGTATATGTATAGTTTTATTCAATGCCTTATAGAAAATATATTGAATCATATAACACAGACTGAACAATAACAAACAAATGAATTATTTTTGAAAACATTTATATTTTAGCTTTTACAATTTTAAATTTTTTTGTAATTAAACGTATAACTTAGACCTCAGGTAGAAAGCTTCGCGCATGGTGTCCCGTGCAAACGGACGTAAAATTTCACTCCTTAAATAAAATTTTTCATAAAAGGTTTATGAAAATATTTCACACAAAATAAAATGAAAATACTATGAAATTTGTTTACATAAAATGACGTAATCTACTATTTCAACGATCAAAATATTCCCGATTCGTATCAGTACAGATATTGTGCAACAAGGATTTAAAATTAACAGTAATTGATATAATCCTGTATATTTTCGAACAGAGCAGTAATACCGAAGGATTAGTATAATTATTCCGTTTGGGTTTTGACGCAATAGTCTCGTTAAAAGGGCATCGAATAAGCATCGCAAGGGTAGATTATATCCCCTGTCATTAAAAATATTATAATTAAATAAACGTTACATTATAATAAGGAATGTTGTTTGGTAAGAATTCAAGAGTGTAATTTGTATTATAATTATAAAGTTCGATAGGGTTATAACGCCTGCACTTGTATTTAAGTTGTTATAATTAAGTTTATTCCGTTAACGCCATTGGAAAGTCTCAGTCAAAAAAGATGTCATCAGCACCACGCTTCAACCTCAAGGTGTCAGCTTACCTAAACGTAGTAAATAATAAATCATAAATCTTATATTTTAATTGGTTACAGAAGAGAGGAGGTGAATTTACGGTACTGAGAAAAAGGACGCCACACTCAGAAAAATGCCAAGCCAAACAAAATCTGTCCAACCAACAGTCAAAATTTTATAATTACTAAGCACCAAACCAAGTGCAAAATTTATACGTACATGACCATCACAAAACCCTATAAAGCTATCAATCAACAATTAGCCACTGTCAATAAAACCAAGACCCAAAATTAAACTGCTATAAATGAGCTTTCAGACACAGCACATCACAGGAGCCATACAAGAGAGCTCTGTCAACCAGCCAAGGACGAGTATAATACTAACATACGGGCCGGGTTTGGGGTTTTTTTACAGGGTTGTGTCGCGAAATGAGAGACATTGAGAGGTAAGGTTGATAAGGTATGACAGTAAAAAACAAAAATAAAAGCTACTAAAAATCACAAGGAAAAAGGTAATAGGTACCTACATCAGAGGCAGTGTACCGTAAGAGTGAGAATCAGCGTGAGAAACCCCTACCCCTACAGTTACGTTCACAAATCGTGACTCCAGAACCGGGTGAATAACGTTACACTCAGTAAGGCGTCTGAATTCGGGCCTGAAGCACTTGTAAAGTTGGGCTGGGCATCTCCCCCCCTCCCCTACTAGGACATTACAAATGCTCCCAATAGAATCTACAGAAAAACGTGAGATGTAAGTAATACCATTGTGAGAACTCGTTTGTTTGCAGTTTTAGGTAATATCGATTTAGCGATACACAATAAGGAGAGGATTGCGGAATTAAGGAAGAGGCATAAAAGCTCTAGTATGGGATGTAGGAGGAAACCGAGGGTCGCTTTCTTGTAGGGCCCTACATTTTGTCTTATTTATTCGCTTTCATCACCTGCATACAAGGATTCTGCTAATTAATTTGGTTCATACGGTTATTTGCTCTCTCTTTCTACCACTTCTTTCTCTCTGTTCATTTATCTCCCTCTTTCAAACTCTGTCTGTCTATCACCTCTCTCTCTCTCTCTCTCTCTCTCTCTCTCTCTCTCTCTCTCTCTCTCTCTCTCTCTCTCTCTCTCTCTCTCTCTACACACACACACACACACACACACACACACACACACACATATATATATATATATATATATATATATATATATATATATATATATATATATATATGTATATATATATATATATATATATATATATATATATATATATATATATATATATGATATTCTTAATCTACTAAAAATTGTATGTGTAAATTTCTTCTCAGAAACTACTCTCTGGACGATTTATGCCATTTATGGTTTTTCTAAGATTGCCTTGAATGTAAATTGTATTATCTAGAATTAATTTTTATACTGAAATATATCTGCAGTGTTTTATATTCTATTTTGTTCATTACATCATGTGTACATTGATGCCCTTTTGGGAGACTCCAACTGTAACCTGAATGGCACTGAGCAGGAGTGCAGCAGTGAGACGAGGAAGGGTCAAGGATTCATCAGGTATAATGATTGTACCAGAGAAAAATAAAAGTATTCTATGGTAGAATCATAACGCAGAGTGAATAACTTGAGCCTTCAACGTATATCTGAAGGACCCCCAGACAACCCCAATCAGGTTACAGTAGGAGTCACCGCGCCTACCCGTGTCGGCTCCCTAAGGGAGGATTACTCACGACTTACTTAGACGGCCCGCACCCATTAAATAAAACTAACCGATGTTGGCTCCGCAGAGGGCTATTCACAACAGATACTAAATCGAATACAACAATAGAATTAGACGTTTCTATGGAATTTGGTAAATGTTATATTGTTGTTACTGATTGTCGAAGGATGTATATTAATTGAATTACCTTCTAATTTATAGGTATGTTTTATCAATGATTTACTAATAAACTTTGATCGGCCTCATGCGCAGGAGTTCAAAGTGAATACACATGGCCACCGGAAGATTCTGACATAACCAACGTTGGTCGTTAGTCAGCAACAACTGTAACAGAGGTGTGCCTGGGAGCACCAGTACAGATCCATTATTCCCGAATGCTGAATCGGCCAAAACGAGATTTTCGAATGGAGAACGACACTCTCTGGGTGCGTTTTCTTGGGGCATCTCTGCAGCTATATGGTCAGTGACAAACAAAGATTCGTTAAAGGCATTTTTATATCAACTTTCATTGACCTACGTATTATCGTAGTACCGGTTCAAAGTCCGGAAACCGTAGCTGAGGCTTTGGAGTACGGGGCTCCCAAGAGATACGGTTATTTCTCGCTTAGAAAGCTTCTGGAGTTCCATAGTACTAGAAATATTCTTATAGTACCGTGGTAGGTTTTTAATTTGCTACAACGGCATCCGCAGCCATCTTGAAGGCTGAGGGTCATTTATGGAGCTATTGTATTACAGTAAGTTGTTTAGCAGCGAGGGGGCTGGTGGTGTGAAGCTTTGTTGGTTATCGTTAGGTACCCCAGAAGAGGCATTCATGGGTATCGTGATACAGATTCCATACGTTAGAGGTGGAAACACGACGATTGCTCTTACTAATAATTGTAGGCCTATATCTAATATTCTTAAACGACTAATAATTGTAGGCCTATATATGGAGTACTTAACCTCAGGAATGGAATCCAATGGACTAAATCAATATTTTCCGAAAAATCATCATCAGTTTTTTGAAAAATTGTACGTACCTATATATATATATATATATATATATATATATATATATATATATATATATATATATATATATATATAGGGTGATGTGTTTTCTTGTAATATAATTAATAAATTAAAAATATTTCAAAAACAAGAATACTTTTAATGAATATATTTATTCAAAGCTTTTCGCCGATAAAATAGTACCAGCATCTTCAGGAAAACAATTATCTTCAGGGATAATTATTTTCCTGACGATGCTGGTACTATTTTATAGGCGATAAGCTTTGAATAAATATATTCTTTAAAAGTATCTTGTTTTTGAAATATTTTTAATTTATTTATTATATATATATGTGTGTATATGTGTGTGTGTATATGTGTGTGTGTGTGTGTGTGTGTGTGTGTGTGTGTGTGTGTGTGTGTGTGTGTGTGTGTGTGTGTGTGTGTGTGTGTGTGTGTGTGTGTGTGTGTGTGTGTGTGTGTGTGTGTGTGTGTGTGTGTGTGTGTGTGTGTGTGTGTGTGTGTGTGTGTGTGTGTGTGTGTGTGTGTGTGTGTGTGTGTGTGTGTGTGTGTGTGTGTGTGTGTGTGTGTGTGTGTGTGTGTGTGTGTGTGTGTGTGTGTGTGTGTGTGTGTGTGTGTGTGTGTGTGTGTGTGTGTGTGTGTGTGTGTGTGTGTGTGTGTGTGTGTGTGTGTGTGTGTGTGTGTGTGTGTGTGTGTGTGTGTGTGTGTGTGTGTGTGTGTGTGTGTGTGTGTGTGTGTGTGTGTGTGTGTGTGTGTGTGTGTGTGTGTGTGTGTGTGTGTGTGTGTGTGTGTGTGTGTGTGTGTGTGTGTGTGTGTGTGTGTGTGTGTGTGTGTGTGTGTGTGTGTGTGTGTGTGTGTGTGTGTGTGTGTGTGTGTGTGTGTGTGTGTGTGTGTGTGTGTGTGTGTGTGTGTGTGTGTGTGTGTGTGTGTGTGTGTGTGTGTGTGTGTGTGTGTGTGTGTGTGTGTGTGTGTGTGTGTGTGTGTGTGTGTGTGTGTGTGTGTGTGTGTGTGTGTGTGTGTGTGTGTGTGTGTGTGTGTGTGTGTGTGTGTGTGTGTGTGTGTGTGTGTGTGTGTGTGTGTGTGTGTGTGTGTGTGTGTGTGTGTGTGTGTGTGTGTGTGTGTGTGTGTGTGTGTGTGTGTGTGTGTGTGTGTGTGTGTGTGTGTGTGTGTGTGTGTGTGTGTGTGTGTGTGTGTGTGTGTGTGTGTGTGTGTGTGTGTGTGTGTGTGTGTGTGTGTGTGTGTGTGTGTGTGTGTGTGTGTGTGTGTGTGTGTGTGTGTGTGTGTGTGTGTGTGTGTGTGTGTGTGTGTGTGTGTGTGTGTGTGTGTGTGTGTGTGTGTGTGTGTGTGTGTGTGTGTGTGTGTGTGTGTGTGTGTGTGTGTGTGTGTGTGTGTGTGTGTGTGTGTGTGTGTGTGTGTGTGTGTGTGTGTGTGTGTGTGTGTGTGTGTGTGTGTGTGTGTGTGTGTGTGTGTGTGTGTGTGTGTGTGTGTGTGTGTGTGTGTGTGTGTGTGTGTGTGTGTGTGTGTGTGTGTGTGTGTGTGTGTGTGTGTGTGTGTGTGTGTGTGTGTGTGTGTGTGTGTGTGTGTGTGTGTGTGTGTGTGTGTGTGTGTGTGTGTGTGTGTGTGTGTGTGTGTGTGTGTGTGTGTGTGTGTGTGTGTGTGTGTGTGTGTGTGTGTGTGTGTGTGTGTGTGTGTGTGTGTGTGTGTGTGTGTGTGTGTGTGTGTGTGTGTGTGTGTGTGTGTGTGTGTGTGTGTGTGTGTGTGTGTGTGTGTGTGTGTGTGTGTGTGTGTGTGTGTGTGTGTGTGTGTGTGTGTGTGTGTGTGTGTGTGTGTGTGTGTGTGTGTGTGTGTGTGTGTGTGTGTGTGTGTGTGTGTGTGTGTGTGTGTGTGTGTGTGTGTGTGTGTGTGTGTGTGTGTGTGTGTGTGTGTGTGTGTGTGTGTGTGTGTGTGTGTGTGTGTGTGTGTGTGTGTGTGTGTGTGTGTGTGTGTGTGTGTGTGTGTGTGTGTGTGTGTGTGTGTGTGTGTGTGTGTGTGTGTGTGTGTGTGTGTGTGTGTGTGTGTGTGTGTGTGTGTGTGTGTGTGTGTGTGTGTGTGTGTGTGTGATGAATAGTTATTATCTGGAGTACATCCCAAATAGGATTGGCAGACTCTTTAGGAGGCATGGTAGACGTTCCGTTTACAAACCTTACATCACCATCGACAGGGTTGTTGGTAACGAAAAAGATAAGATCTCCTTGGAAAACCATGGCGTTTACAGCGTTTCTTGTGGAGTTTGTAAGAAATCGTACATTGGCCAAACGAACAGACGTATCTCAGCTAGGCCTGAGGAGCACAAACTTGGCCTAAAAACAAGCAGAAAACGTCGGCTCTGTACAGGCACCACTGCGATACAGGGGCATGCCATTGATTTCCAGTCTTGCCGACAGATTACTCAAGGGGAAAACTACAGGACTAGAATTATTCGTGAGGCTATCGAAATAAAGAAGCAAGGGAGTCGTAACAAAAGCGATGATACTTCCCCGCAGTGTGGAAATGTGTCATCGATAGATTTTATCAGCAGAAAGGTGAACAAAGGCAAAGGAATGTGAGTAATTGTTTGGATCAGGTGTGTTTGGATTGTCGTCAATGTGTGATTTGACGTCAATGGGCGTGGCTTCATTCCTCTATATATAGGAGCAGAGTTATCTACACTCTTCACTCGCTCTTCAACTGTTGTTGGGTTCACCTCGTCAGTGCTAGATGTGATTCTAGCGAAACGTCGACCCTGCGAATTTATGCACTGCAGAACGAACAGATGTACTCCAGATAATAACTATTCATCATATTTTTCCATCCGTGAAGGAATACGTATCAGCATATATATATATATATATATATATATATATATATATATATGTATATGTATATATATATATATATATATACATATATATATATATATATATATATATATACATATATATGTATATATATTTATATATATAAAGTTATTATTGTTAATTGTAAACAATTATTGTAAGTGCAATTATTTCTACCGTAAGGTAAATCACATAGGTTAAAAATAGTTGCACTTAGTGGCAAAATAATTGTTTACAATTAACAATAATAACTTTATAAAATCAGTGCAACTAAAAAATAATGGACAACAAGAATATATGTATATATATATATATATATATATATATATATATATATATATATATATATATATATATATATATATAGGCCTAAGTAAATTTTTTCTCGGAAACTACTCTAAACATTTTTACCAAAAGTGGTAATTAGAGGTGTTTAACTCCAGAAATCCAATGGGCTAAGTGAAAATTTGCTGAAAAATCTTCGACATCAGCTTCTGAAATATTGTGTATATATATATATATATATATATATATATATATATATATACACACACAACAAGTTCTTAGATATAAGAACTAAGTTAAAATACTAAGTTCAAGAATTATAATTGAATTTACAATTCAAAGCTTTTCGTTGGCTAACAGAACCAACATCATCAGGAATATTAAACAATTAAAATTCATATATATATATATATATATATATATATATATATATATATATATATATATGAATTTGTAAATTTGTTCTCGGAAACTACTCAAACTATTTTCACGAAAATTGGTATATAGAGGGCTTTTAACGTCAGGAGTCCAGTGAGACATGTCTAAATTTGCTAAAATTATTGTCATCATACGTTTTCGAAATATTGTGTATATATGTTTTTCTAAATTGTTTGTCGAAAACATCTCTAAGGATTTGCTCAAAAATTGTTATATAAGGGTTAACCTCAGGAATCTAATGAGCTAGCACTAGCGGTAAGCACAACCATTCATAAAATCCATCCCGAGAATAAAAGTAAAAAAATTAAATATGAGAAAATAAAATTTTATCCTCAAGAGTGTTAATAATTTCGATATAATGAATAAAAACTTAACTTTTCTAATAGTTACTATATATTGCTTAAATCAGGTGTGTTTAAAAATTATATTGAATTGAATGTTATCTTACCATACTAAACAAATATTGAGCCCTATATTACTTATATTCGTATGACGAATATTAAAAGTCGTATTACTTAGCCAAATATTTTATCTTATGAGATACATTTCAAAGTTTGGTTAAAAAACAAAAACTTCCAAACTCAGTTGCCAAGAAAACATTTTTACATTTCCTCTGGCCGTAAACCCAACTGTAACCATATTACATTTTATTTATTTAACAAATATTTACTTTTTAGACAAATGTGCATTTTTCAGTGAAATGCACTGTATTTTAAATCGGATATAACCAAACAAACCCCGCCAATATCCTACCTACCCATGTTGTTATTTGTGTATTGCTAACAGAACCGATGTTTACACTGAGGTGTGCGGGTTGCGGCGTCACAGGCGCTGCTCGTTTACAACCACTGAACAAACAACATTGTTATTATTTCAACCCCTTCCGGTCTGTTTACTTTCTGTGAGCCTTACCTGTCCGCAATATATTGATGTTTGTATATAGACGGGTTTAAACTGCACTGTTTATACACTTAGGCTGTGCGACTTACGGAAAATAACTTGTATAATACATTACTATAATAATAAAGTATTATTTTGATATAAAATTTTGATGAAAATAATATAAACGAAAATATTTAAAGTCAACTCCTACTCGAGTCAACAAAAAAAATAATTTTATTTACATTTTATTAAATAATTACAATTAAATAAAGTAACATAGCCTATGTGTTGAAGCAAATGTAATGGTTTTATTGCCAAGTGATACCAAAAGAAGTAATATAAAAACCTCAAGATTAAACAGTAGTTTATTCTGTCTTTAATAAGAAATAAACAGATGTAATTCGATAAACTATATTTCACACCATTTTACCTTTGATTTTAAATTAATAACACATAAGGATCGTACTATAATTAAAGACTACAATAGGAAAGGAGCCACAAGGAAGTTCATACTTGAGCCTTACACTTTACAAGGATACTAATGTTACCAGAGCTACGTTTCAACAGCTTATTATACAATAGATTTCATCAATCATTTTTGGAGACTGAGTCTTAGGCGCTGCTGGGATTTGAACGTAGAAACGTTATATATATATATATATATATATATATATATATATATATATATATATATATATATATATTATAATAGTAGAGATAAATCGAATAAATCTGATAAATCGCATTTTACACCTTTTGATTTGAAATAAATAACACACATTGAAAGTATAATATGGATTAACAACAAAAAATGGAAATTGTGCAGTTGCGGCAAACGTCAGCGGGAGATGGAGTAAAAAGAAGCCCACACTTCCTGCGTCAAGGCAGATGTGCACTTGGCAGCTTGCGTCGTTCTTTGGAGGCCTTCGTGGTTTTTTTCTGTTTTTAAGATGTGTAAGGTGTGATGTATGTTATGAATCTTTATATTGCGAAGTCTGATGCGTTGATGCGGGTAACAATTTTGCAAACGCCGGGATAATCGCCGAAGCTAGTTTTATAGATAGAGGAATATATATAGATCGAGATGTAGGATGGGGGCAGGTAGCTTATACTGGAACTTTTACAGGTGTCGCCGCAGAGGCGACTGACCTGGTACAATCCGTAGGTTGGACTACACTTTGTTGGAATGGATGTATTCCGGAGGCTACACTTGTACATATACTGTACAAACTCTATTCTACACATACCTATTTATGTTCCTAATTAAAAACATAGTTTACGAAAAATTTAATTTCAGCAAAATATCATTTAGTAATTGGGGGAAAGCCTTTAAGCTTTAGTGATAGTTAACAAATTGTTTTCTAAGGTGCGCTGTTGCCAAATTTTTAAATATTGTCAATATAAATAACCTAAACTTGAAACCGCGATTATAAACGCCAATAAACTTACAAATCCAATACAATAATAACGAGTAAAATATAAACTGGTCTTATTTTTATTTTGAGTATCATAATTACCTCTCAGTCTTAGCATTGCCTCACCCCTCGCTGACGCGTTTCGGAACATCTTCATCAGTCAGAACTTATAAGTTATTAATACGTGCTGAATGACGGAGGTGCTCCGAAACGCGTCACCGGGGAGGGGGACGATGCTATGATTGGAAGGTAATTATAATACTAAAAATAAAAATAAGAATATAAATCCTAGCGGAAAAGTAGATAATTATGAAAAATATAAATTGATATTTAAAACTACACAAGATTAAATCCCATGTAAATTTGAATACTAAGTTGTCCTCGAAAGTCATAGATACAACAAAGCAAATTATTAATTGTCCTTTTTTCTTTTGTTTTGTGATCTTGAATTTCTTGTTTTTAATACACAAAACATTGTTGCTGTGCTCATGAATTTTCCTAGTGCGGGATAATTTTATTTAATCATCCCACTATGCACTTGAGTGGATTCTTCTCGCTCTCTCATGCCTCTCTTTCTGCCTTTATGTCTTATCTCTCTATCTCTGGTTCTGTGTCTATCTTCCTCTTTCTCTCTATCTCTTTCAATTTTTGTTTCCCTGCTTATTATCCCATCTCATTCTCTCTCTCCTCTCTCTCTCTCTCTCTCTCTCTCTCTCTCTCAACATATTTTCACGAAACATTGGCTTTTTCTTCCTCAAATAAGTTAATATTTTATTTTTCTATTATTTCTATTAGATCTCCCTCTCCTATCTATCTATATATCTCGTGTATATATATATATATATATTTTGTTCAAGTTTTCAATCGTTAATAAAATACTTTTTATACATACACTCAAGTTCAAACAAATTGTTTTAAACTTGTAGGGGATGTGAATTGATTTTAATAACTTTTTTATTATATTATGTCATTAATTACTTTTAATTAATTAATTTTAGTTTTATATATGACAAAGGTTATTCACAATAGGGGCAAGATATGCAATATACTTATTTCGTCACATTTGGTTTAAAATTAGAGTTAACTTATGATTTCATAAAACAGCTGTTTTAGCGCATAGGTTGTTTTACTTTTTTTATATTAATCGTATCATTTAATAAGAAGTAATTTAAATACAATTTTTCCTCCTTGACCTAAGTAGGAATTGGTTTTAAAAAGTCTTGTTTAATCCTATTACTTGTTTAGTTATTCTATATTTTTTTATTACTTATTTATTATATTTCACATCTTTTCCAAGTAAGATTTTCCAAATATTTAAAGACTAACAATCTTTGATGTCTATTGAGGAAATCAGTTTAGAAAACCATTATTTCATGTAAGAAATATTCTTAACAATCCAGATTCCCAAATTTTTCTACTATTTTTGAATGAGAGCATTTAAGCCTACATATTTACAAGCAGAGAGTTCTCTTATATAGGAGGCAGAACAGAGAAAAGGAGTTTGTTAATTGATCCCACATTAAATAATGTTATAAATATTGAAATGTAGGATTCTTCCTTAAAGAGAGTTTTTTTATCGTTCAGAAATATTCATAGTTCAGTCATGTTATCCCCCCCTTATAAGTACCTACAAAATAGCCTAATCAAAATTAAGGAACCATTTTTACTATTTGCTTATTTAAAATCCCTGACTAAAACTACGGAGATTTCAAGCACATTATTTTATTATTGCATTTGCTAAAGCCTAGTTTAGTGTTAGTTTAAAGAGACCCGTTTCGTACTACGCTCGAGCTTTGTCAGTGTTCAGAGACACAACCCGGATTAGGGGATCACGACAGTTGCATTGTTCTTTATCTGTGATTGCTGAGTGATGTTTATTCTGTAAACCGTGGATTCAAAAGTCGTTTTAAATGTAATGCGGTGGAATATTTACTCTTTATAGATTATTATTTATACATTTTCTGTTGGTTTTTGTGTGATTTTATAGTGTACAGGACTGGTTCGTATGTGACCTATTGTCGGTACAATGTGGATAGAATAGGTTTTTTGAAGATGGATTTTTAGTAGTTTTGATGTGTATTTTATTACCCGTGTTGTAGCTCCCGGGGCAAGTACAAAAGTACTGATGAAGTGTTTATTTTGTTCTGTCATTGATGATGTTGACCATTTTCAATGCATGCTAACCAGGTTTCAATAAAGAGAACTTTGGTTTGCTTAATCTAAGAAAGAAGGGGATGGTAATCTGTGAGGATCTTGAAGAAACTAGGGTAGGAAGATCGATCGGCTGGATGAAGGGCAAAGTAAAAACCTTGAGTATAATGTTGGAGTTTGGATTAAAACTAGGTTGGGAGGAGTGGTTAGGGCGAGGTAAGAGCCTTGAGGCTCTAGATGAAGCTTGGATTGAGAGAACTGTAGGAAAGCCCTTTCCGTTAGGAAAGGACAAGATATAAGTTGTGCGGGTCTTGGTGAAGCTTGGATTCAGAGAACTGTAGGATAAGCAGTAAGGACAAGATACAAGTTGTGAGGATCTTGGTGTAGCTTGAATTGAGAAAACTCTAGTAAAAGCAAGGACAAGATATAAGTTGTGCGGGTCTTGGTGAAGCTTGGATTCAGAGAACTGTAGGATAAGCAGTAAGGACAAAATACAAGTTGTGAGGATCTTGGTGTAGCTTGAATTGAGAAAACTCTAGTAAAAGCAAGGACAAGATATAAGTTGTGCGGGTCTTGGTGAAGTTTGGATTCAGAGAACTGTAGGATAAGCAGTAAGGACAAAATACAAGTTGTGAGGATCTTGGTGTAGCTTGAATTGAGAAAACTCTAGTAAAAGCAAGGACAAGATATAAGTTGTGCGGGTGTTGGTGAAGTTTGGATTCGGAGAACTGTAGGATAAACAGTAAGGACAAAATACAAGTTGTGAGGATCTTGGTGTAGCTTGAATTGAGAAAACTCTAGTAAAAGCAAGGACAAGATATAAGTTGTGCGGGTCTTGGTGAAGTTTGGATTCAGAGAACTGTAGGATAAGCAGTAAGGACAAAATACAAGTTGTGAGGATCTTGGTGAAGCTTGAATTGAGAAAACTCTAGTAAGAGCAAGGGCAAGATATAAGTTGTGCGGGCCTTGGCGAAGCTTCGGTTGAAAGAACTGTAGAGAAAGCAGTAAGGACAAGATACAAGTCGTGAGGATCTTGGTGAAACTTGAATTGAGAAAACTCTAGTAAAAGCAAGGACAAGATAAAAGTTGTGCGGGTCTTGGTGAAGCTTGGATTCAGAGAACTGTAGGATAAGCAGTAAGGACAAAATACAAGTTGTGAGGATCTTGGTGTAGCTTGAATTGAGAAAACTCTAGTAAAAGCAAGGACAAGATATAAGTTGTGCGGGTGTTGGTGAAGTTTGGATTCAGAGAACTGTAGGATAAACAGTAAGGACAAAATACAAGTTGTGAGGATCTTGGTGTAGCTTGAATTGAGAAAACTCTAGTAAAAGCAAGGACAAGATATAAGTTGTGCGGGTCTTGGTGAAGTTTGGATTCAGAGAACTGTAGGATAAGCAGTAAGGACAAAATACAAGTTGTGAGGATCTTGGTGAAGCTTGAATTGAGAAAACTCTAGTAAGAGCAAGGGCAAGATATATGTTGTGCGGGTCTTGGTGAAGTTTGGATTCAGAGAACTGTAGGATAAGCAGTAAGGACAAGATACAAGTTGTGAGGATCTTGGTGTAGCTTGAATTGAGAAAACTCTAGTAAAAGCAAGGACAAGATATAAGTTGTGCGGGTCTTGGTGAAGCTTGGATTCAGAGAACTGTAGGATAAGCAGTAAGGACAAAATACAAGTTGTGAGGATCTTGGTGTAGCTTGAATTGAGAAAACTCTAGTAAAAGCAAGGACAAGATATAAGTTGTGCGGGTCTTGGTGAAGTTTGGATTCAGAGAACTGTAGGATAAGCAGTAAGGACAAAATACAAGTTGTGAGGATCTTGGTGTAGCTTGAATTGAGAAAACTCTAGTAAAAGCAAGGACAAGATATAAGTTGTGCGGGTGTTGGTGAAGTTTGGATTCGGAGAACTGTAGGATAAACAGTAAGGACAAAATACAAGTTGTGAGGATCTTGGTGTAGCTTGAATTGAGAAAACTCTAGTAAAAGCAAGGACAAGATATAAGTTGTGCGGGTCTTGGTGAAGTTTGGATTCAGAGAACTGTAGGATAAGCAGTAAGGACAAAATACAAGTTGTGAGGATCTTGGTGAAGCTTGAATTGAGAAAACTCTAGTAAGAGCAAGGGCAAGATATAAGTTGTGCGGGCCTTGGCGAAGCTTCGGTTGAAAGAACTGTAGAGAAAGCAGTAAGGACAAGATACAAGTCGTGAGGATCTTGGTGAAACTTGAATTGAGAAAACTCTAGTAAAAGCAAGGACAAGATAAAAGTTGTGCGGGTCTTGGTGAAGCTTGGATTCAGAGAACTGTAGGATAAGCAGTAAGGACAAAATACAAGTTGTGAGGATCTTGGTGTAGCTTGAATTGAGAAAACTCTAGTAAAAGCAAGGACAAGATATAAGTTGTGCGGGTGTTGGTGAAGTTTGGATTCAGAGAACTGTAGGATAAACAGTAAGGACAAAATACAAGTTGTGAGGATCTTGGTGTAGCTTGAATTGAGAAAACTCTAGTAAAAGCAAGGACAAGATATAAGTTGTGCGGGTCTTGGTGAAGTTTGGATTCAGAGAACTGTAGGATAAGCAGTAAGGACAAAATACAAGTTGTGAGGATCTTGGTGAAGCTTGAATTGAGAAAACTCTAGTAAGAGCAAGGGCAAGATATATGTTGTGCGGGTCTTGGTGAAGTTTGGATTCAGAGAACTGTAGGATAAGCAGTAAGGACAAAATACAAGTTGTGAGGATCTTGGTGAAGCTTGAATTGAGAAAACTCTAGTAAGAGCAAGGGCAAGATATACGTTGTGCGGGCCTTGGCGAAGCTTCGGTTGAAAGAACTGTAGAGAAAGCAGTAAGGACAAGATACAAGTCGTGAGGATCTTGGTGAAACTTGAATTGAGAAAACTCTAGTAAGAGCAAGGGCAAGATATAAGTTGTGCGGGTCTTGGTGAAGCATGGATTCAGAGAACTGTAGGATAAGCAGTAAGGACAAAATACAAGTTGTGAGGATCTTGGTGTAGCTTGAATTGAGAAAACTCTAGTAAAAGCAAGGACAAGATAAAAGTTGTGCGGGTGTTGGTGAAGCTTGGATTCAGAGAACTGTAGGATAAGCAGTAAGGACAAAATACAAGTTGTGAGGATCTTGGTGTAGCTTGAATTGAGAAAACTCTAGTAAAAGCAAGGACAAGATAAAAGTTGTGCGGGTGTTGGTGAAGCTTGGATTCAGAGAACTGTAGGAAAAGCAGTAAGGACAAGAAACAAGTCGTGAGGATCTTGGCGAAACTTGAATTGAGAAAACTCTAGTAAGAGCAAGGGCAAGATATAAGTTGTGCGGGCTTTGGCGAAGCTTCGATTGAAAGAACTGTAGAGAAAGCAGTAAGGACAAGATATAAGTCGCGAGGATCTTGGTGAAGCTTGAATTGAGAGAACTCTATAAAAGCAAGAACAAGATATAAGTTGTGCGGATCTTGGTGAAGCTTGGATTCAGAGAACTGTAGGAAAAGCAGTAAGGACAAAATACAAGTTGTGAGGATCTTGGTGTAGCTTGAATTGAGACAACTCTAGTAAAATCAAGGACAAGATATAAGTTGTGCGGGTCTTGGTGAAGCTTGGATTCAGAGAACTGTAGGAAAAGCAGTAAGGACAAGATATATGTCGTGAGGATCTTGGTGAAGCTTGGATTGAGAGAAAGGTAGAAAAAGAGGAACAAGATATAAATCATAGTGAATCTATCCTAATGTTAAAATTTTAAATAGAAATAGTAACAGGATCCTCTGAAGAAAACTGTTTTGCAATCGAAATATTCATTAAGATTTAACTAAATAATAAAAGTATATTTGCGGTCAAGATGTTTTATTTACTTAATCTATTTTGTAAATTTTATTAAACATTAGAATCACGTAAAGTGCCATTTAATTTTAAAATTCTGGATTGAGGCTATTAAGTAGTTTCCAGAGACCCAGAAACTCAAATCCAAGTCCAACGCCCAGAAACAATCTATTACTAACTCATATAATTACTCACAACGCCTGCTGATAAGCTCATCCCTTAATTATTCTCCTTAGGTCTAAAACACATTAGGTTCATATTATTACACAAATTTCCTTTATTGTGTCTTTCTACGTGGCAGCAGAAAATGCCAATTTTGGACGTTTGAAATTAACTATTATTTCAGAAAGAATAATATAAAACTGGATTGTTTTTTTCATAACTAAATGCCTATATAAACCGTCATATTTTGTCAAAGCAAACAGATATTTCTTTTAATACGGATTAAAGTGAGAAATTACAATTTTTATTGTCAAAGCATCTGAATAATTGAACCTAGTTTTACTAAGCAGCCTCACCTGTAGTAATCGTCTTTGCAGTAGATGATGCCGTGCCTGGCGAAACACGTCAGCTCCGTGTCAAGGGGAATCTTACATTCGCTGCACTGCAGACATCCCAAATGCCATTGTCGGTCGACTGCCAGTAGATAGAATCGATCTGTTATCCTGGTCTGACATCCTGCGCAGCAAGCTTCAACGCCGAGTCCAGGACTGAAGGATCCTTCGGTTCTATCCTTCAGCATGTCTCGGTAGCTGCATCAACTAACCGGCATCAGGACGGTTATCTGATGAATCTTTGCCTTTACGAACAACACTCATTCTCTCTGCAGTAATTAATTAGTAATCCCCTGGTCAGCCATTTTCTTCTTTTTTTGGTTTAAATGAATGGACTATTATTTCAAGAAATTGGTATGATTCACATAAAGATTTTAAAACTTCAATTTACATACATACTTTATTTACGGTTGGAAATACTAGTAAACTGTTCTTTCGGAGTTTACTAAAAAACTTTCTATATTAAAAAAAATCCTTTCGTATTTAAAAAAAAATGTACGTCTTAAAATTTAATTATATCCACCTTTTTAAATTTATCTTTAAAGTATCAAACATTTCTTGACGCTGCTAAAACAATTCTTTCGAGGAAGTGACACTTCATTTCAGGATTTAAAATCTGTAACAGACAAATACATAAAAATCAGATATTGACAGCCCTTAGGTCGTTTAAAATAAAATTAAAACATCCTAATGAATCAAAATAGTAGCTATGAAAATGAATACCCCTTGGTTTCAAAGAAAATAGAAACGTACAGAGCCATTTCTTTTACTTATAATTAACTCTGTATTCCTCTTACACACGCGTGCTAACGCGCACGCACACGCACAATCTCGCACGCACACACACACACACACACACACACACACATACACACCATACATATAGACTACAATAGAACGTAGGCCTATATACCATATATTACGAAATATATATATATATATATATATATATATATATATATATATATATATATATATATATATATAGAGAGAGAGAGAGAGAGAGAGAGAGAGAGAGAGAGAGAGAAGAAAGAGAGAGAGAGCTAAGATGTTTTCTGGTATAGCCTATCTTTTATTTTCTATTTTTACATGGGCCTAATATACATTTCGAGAAGAATAATGACTTACCGTTTTCATGATTTATTTTGCCAGCTGAAATTTTTAGCACTAGCAAAAACTCCCTGTAGACTACCATTAAGTCTTTACTTCAAAAACAATACTAAACTTTAACATTCTTAAAATTCAATATCAAAATATTTGTGTAGCCTATTTGAAGTCAAGATAACTTATCAGTTTTATGTCCCTATTGTATGTAAGCCCTAAGGACGTTTTAATATCTGCTAACAGTGTGGGAAATAAGGAGAGAGAGAGCAAGAGGGGGAGGGAGGAGGGATTTCGGTAATAACAGAGGTGAGAGGCAAAAAAATGTAAATTTTTTTCGCATTTATGTTACTATTTTTATATGAGGGTTATTAAAAAAACACCGATTGAATGCTTGCACTAGATGTTTAAATGAGGTACTTGTACATGTTCAATCCACCACCCAATCCATCGCGAGGGTACTTGTTGAAAACAATATATAATATTTCGTTTCGATAATACGGCGCATAGCATTGTTTACAATGGATTAGGGTTTATTTTGTGCAATATTCTATTCCTGTGCAACACAAAAAGCAATATATGTCTCTCTCTCTGTCAAAAAGCATATAGGGCTACATATATATATATATATATATATATATATATATATATATATATATATATATTAAAACAACACAGGTTATTCAAATACAAGAATATTTATTATTTTATATCCAAAGCTTTTCGTTGGCAAACAGTACCAACATCATCAGGAATGAAAATTACAATTGATTGTAATTTTCATTCCTGATGATGTTGGTACTGTTTGCCAACGAAAAGCTTTGGATATAAAATAATAAATATTCTTGTATTTGAATAACCTGTGTTGTTTTAAATTATTAAACAAGAAAACGTATTTTATATTTATATATTGTAACACTCTTAAAAATAAGGTGTTACATATAAATTCATTTATATATTTGATTTTTATTTAATAATTATATCGTTCCAATATAAAAGAAAATGTTTGTTTTATTCGTGCTCATTGTGAAGCTAGCATAGATAGTAGCGCCCCTAGCGGGTAAAATTTTAAAATATCGTATCAAATGAGTAAAAATTAATATCATTTTTGTTTAAGTGCGCTGATTTGCAAGAGCGATGTGTTAAGTGATTAGTGATTCCAAAAGCCATGAGCAATGTTTAAAATGTGTTAAAGTGTTTTAAAAATAAGTAATGTGCACAAGCAGGTACGTTTTAGATAATAATAAAGAAAATGTATTTTAATGTTAACTAAGTTGAATTTTAAATGATAAACGGTTAACACATGAACGGTAGAAATTGTCCTTTGAATATTCATTTCTAAAAATTTAATTGGAAATCTTAAGTTACTACCTTCTCAATATATATAAATTTTAAAGGTTAATAAGTAATTAAAAAGTATGGAATAATTAGCAGTAATTAAAAGTAAATTACTCGACACATTGTTGTCATTTGTTCTTTTGTAATTTGTCACTGATTAATAAATTGTATAACATTGTATTTTGAAACTTCCAATTATTATTTCCCAAGTAACCTCAACCGTTACAATATATATAGGCTATATATATATATATATATATATATATATATATATATATATATATATATATATATATATATAGTGTTTATGTGTGTGCGCGCGTATGTGTGTGTGAGTGTGTGTGTGTGTGTGTGTGTGTGTGTGTGTGTGAGTGTGTGTGTGTGTGTGTGTGTGTGTGTGTGTGTTTGTGTGTGTGTGTGTGTATGTGTGGGTGTGTGTGTGTGTGTATGTGTGGGTGTGTGTGTGTGGGGGGGGGGGGGGGGGGTCTGTGTGTGTGTGTGTGTGTGTGTGTGTTTGTGTGTGTGTATGTGTGGGTGTGTGTGTGTGTGTGTGTGTGTGTGTGTATGTGTGGGTGTGTGTGTGTGGGGGGGGGGGGTGTCTGTGTGTGTGTGTGTGAGTGTGTGTGTGTGTGTGTGTGTGTGTGTTTGTGTGTGTGTATGTGTGGGTGTGTGTGTGTATGTGTGTGTGTGTGTGTGTGTGGGGGGGGGGTGTCTGTGTGTGTGTGTGTGTGTGTGTGTGTGTGTGTGTGTGTGTGTGTGTGTGTAATTTAACAAGAAACGTTTGCATATTGACTATCTGAAAAAATTAAACTAATTTTTTCATATCACTGGTACATAATTCTCTCTCAAATATTTTTTTAAATATATAAATATTTTATAAATAGATAAAAGGACTTGGATATATATATATATATATATATATATATATATATATATATATATATACACATACATATATAAGTAGGGTGTGAACTAATAGAAGGAATTGAAAAATAATCTATATGGGAACAAAAGCAATATCTAACATTTAAAAAAGGTAATTATTTCTTTTTTAACTTGCTAACAGGCTAACTTGTTGATAAATAAAGTAGGTTTTACTATAGCAAGTTATATGTCTCTGTAGGCCTATCGCTGTACGTAACTGCGAGGCCATGATTAACGATTTCATCTGTTTACCTCGTGCATTAGTAAATAGGCCTATTGTTGAAGAAAAAAAAATATATTAACTAGATCAATTTTAGCTGCATTCAAGTTTTTGTTTAAAATGTTTTTGATGTTGCCACTAATATTATTTTTTCTATATTTTTGAAGAATGGCTGCATCATCAGCTGTAATTATTTCTGCAAATATCGATTACGTGTAGTCTACAAAAGGAATAATTACTAGAGATAATGAATAAATAAAAAAGGATTAGCAGTCAGTGATGGAAAGGCTGTTGGAGACCAGACGTAGCAATTGCGATGATGGTTTATTTGCGACCAGTCTAGTTCGGAATCGAGTTGCGAGCGATAACATTATTAGCAGGCGATTAGTAAGGCCGTACGTGAGCGTACACGATCTATCGCCATGTCATAGCGGTCATAAATGTCCGTAATTAAAACTGCACTAAGGGAGAAGGACATCCGAGCAGGTGGGCGTCCGACGAGGTAAACGGATCATTTAGTCGTCTCAACAGTTGTCTGCGAGCAAATCCATCACCGGCCAAGTGATTAGGCTATTCCGATCTTTAATTAGAGGCAAGTAGCTTTGGAAGAGCGTTGATTTCGCGATCTGATTGTAATGCAGTTGTTCGCCTCTGTTAACTTCTAGTGAGCCATTCGTTTTATGTGTTTTCGTTTAAAGTGGCGTTTTACGGTTTCCTGCTGCGATACGTGATTTCGTTGAAAGTTCAACACTAAAGTATTTAATTTAAAATCAGCCATTGGAATTAAAATTTTGAATTATACCCAGCTAAAAATAAACCTACTACCTTAATTAAAAGTGAGTTATTTTTTTTTAATTATAGATTTATAAAGTGCTGAAAATACTACATAAATAAATATATTTTTAATATTTTATAATAAATAAAATGAATTATTTTTTTTTTAATTATCATTTAGTCTACATGTAGATAGTTTTCAATTTAGGACATTTTAATATTAGCCTGCATGGACATAGTTTTATATTTAAATTAAAATTACAGGGTGTCAATGAGTCTATTTATTTGTAAATAGGTCTAAATATTAAAACTAAACAAAGAAATTTAATTCTCTGTTTAGTGAAAATAGCTTTTAGAACATTGTTTAAGTGGAGACAATCCTACGGAAAGGCTTCTTTAAATAAAAGAGATAAAATCATTGGCAAAAAATCATTTCAGCAAAATAAGTTCGAAAAGACCAGGGATAAACGTAGGTCTACTTACAGGAAAAGACTTGTTTAAATTAAGATTGAACAGACCAGGACCAAACTCACAAGAAAAAACTTCTTTTAGTAGGTTTAAAGACACCAGAGATAAAATCACTTTTAACAAACGGCATGTTTGAAGTGTGCTCCAAAACAGGGATAATCTTCATTTTCGGTATCAGTTTTCACCAAAGTAAGCTGAAAAAGACCAGGGATATACTACTTGCAAAAAAGACTTTTTTAAAGTAAGTTCTAAGGCATACAGCAAAAACTCACTTGTAACAAAAAGCCCATTTTAAGTTCAAAAACACCAGTAATGAACTCAATCGCAGGAAAACATTTCACCAAAGAAAATTAAAGAGACCAGGGATAAACTACTTAGAGAAAAGGGCTTTTCTAAAGTAAGTTTTAAGACATAGATGATAAACTAATTTGGAGGAAAACCCTATTTTAAGCTCAAAGACACCAGTGACAAAATCCCTCGCAAGAAAAGATTTCACCAAAGATAGTTAAAGAGACCCTGGATAGATTGTTTGCAGGAAAAGGCTTTTATAAAGTAAGTTCGAAGATACCAAGGATAAACTCATTTACAGGAATAGGCTTCTTTAAAGTAAGATCGAAGATTCCAGGGATAAACTCACTTACAGGAAAAGCCTTCTGTAAAGAAAGTTTGAAGACGACTGGGATAAACGCACTTACAAGAAAATGCTTCTCTAAAGTAACATTAAAGAAACCAGGGATAAACTCACTTGCAGGAAAATGTTTCTTTAAATTAAGATCAAATAGACCATGTATAGCCTAATCTCACTTGTAGGAAAAAGCTTTTTTAAAGTAAGCTGGAAGAGACCAGGATCAAAATTAATTGCAGGAAAAGGCTTCTTTAAAGTAAGAACAAAGAGGATAGGGGTAACCTCTCGTGCAGGGAAAGGCTTCTTTAAAGTAAGATCGAAGAGACCAAGGATAAACCCATTTACTGGAATAGGCTTCTTTAAAGTAAGATGGAAGAGACCAAGGATAAACTGACCTGCAGAAAAAGGATTCTTTAAAGTACGATGGAAGAGACCAAGGATAAACTGACCTGCAGAAAAAGGATTCTTTAAATTAAGATCGAAGAGACCAAGGATAATCTCACCTGCAGAAAAAGGATTCTTTAAAGTACGATGGAAGAGACCAAGGATAAACTGACCTGCAGAAAAAGGATTCTTTAAATTAAGATCGAAGAGACCAAGGATAATCTCACCTGCAGAAAAAGGATTCTTTAAAGTACGATGGAAGAGACCAAGGATAATCTCACCTGCAGAAAAAGGATTCTTTAAAGTACGATGGAAGAGACCAAGGATAAACTGACCTGCAGAAAAAGGCTTCTTTAAATTAAGATCGAAGAGACCAAGGATAAACTCACCTGCAGAAAAAGGATTCTTTAAAGTACCATGGAAGAGACCAAGGATAAACTGACCTGCAGAAAAAGGATTCTTTAAAGTACGATGGAAGAGACCAAGGATAAACTGACCTGCAGAAAAAGGATTCTTTAAAGTACGATGGAAGAGACCAAGGATAAACTGACCTGCAGAAAAAGGATTCTTTAAAGTACGATGGAAGAGACCAAGGATAAACTGACCTGCAGAAAAAGGATTCTTTAAAGTACGATGGAAGAGACCAAGGATAAACTGACCTGCAGAAAAAGGATTCTTTAAAGTACGATGGAAGAGACCAAGGATAATCTCACCTGCAGAAAAAGGATTCTTTAAAGTACGATGGAAGAGACCAAGGATAAACTGACCTGCAGAAAAAGGATTCTTTAAATTAAGATCGAAGAGACCAAGGATAAACTCACCTGCAGAAAAAGGATTCTTTAAAGTACGATGGAAGAGACCAAGGATAAACTGACCTGCAGAAAAAGGATTCTTTAAAGTACGATGGAAGAGACCAAGGATAAACTGACCTGCAGAAAAAGGATTCTTTAAAGTACGATGGAAGAGACCAAGGATAATCTCACCTGCAGAAAAAGGATTCTTTAAAGTACGATGGAAGAGACCAAGGATAAACTGACCTGCAGAAAAAGGATTCTTTAAAGTACGATGGAAGAGACCAAGGATAATCTCACCTGCAGAAAAAGGATTCTTTAAAGTACGATGGAAGAGACCAAGGATAAACTGACCTGCAGAAAAGGATTCTTTAAATTAAGATCGAAGAGACCAAGGATAAACTCACCTGCAGAAAAAGGATTCTTTAAAGTACGATGGAAGAGACCAAGGATAAACTGACCTGCAGAAAAAGGATTCTTTAAAGTACGATGGAAGAGACCAAGGATAATCTCACCTGCAGAAAAAGGATTCTTTAAAGTACGATGGAAGAGACCAAGGATAAACTGACCTGCAGAAAAAGGATTCTTTAAAGTACGATGGAAGAGACCAAGGATAATCTCACCTGCAGAAAAAGGATTCTTTAAAGTACGATGGAAGAGACCAAGGATAAACTGACCTGCAGAAAAAGGCTTCTTTAAATTAAGATGGAAGAGACCAAAGATAAACTCACCTGCAGAAAAAGGATTCTTTAAAGTACGATGGAAGAGACCAAGGATAAACTGACCTGCAGAAAAAGGATTCTTTAAAGTACGATGGAAGAGACCAAGGATAATCTCACCTGCAGAAAAAGGATTCTTTAAAGTACGATGGAAGAGACCAAGGATAAACTGACCTGCAGAAAAAGGATTCTTTAAATTAAGATCGAAGAGACCAAGGATAAACCCATTTACTGGAATAGGCTTCTTTAAAGTAAGATGGAAGAGACCAAGGAAAACTGACCTGCAGAAAAAGGATTCTTTAAAGTACGATGGAAGAGACCAAGGATAAACCCATTTACTGGAATAGGCTTCTTTAAAGTACGATGGAAGAGACCAAGGATAAACTGACCTGCAGAAAAAGGATTCTTTAAAGTACGATGGAAGAGACCAAGGATAAACTGACCTGCAGAAAAAGGATTCTTTAAAGTACGATGGAAGAGACCAAGGATAATCTCACCTGCAGAAAAAGGATTCTTTAAAGTACGATGGAAGAGACCAAGGATAAACTGACCTGCAGAAAAAGGATTCTTTAAAGTAAGATCGAAGAGACCAAGGATAAACCCATTTACTGGAATAGGCTTCTTTAAAGTAAGATGGAAGAGACCAAGGAAAACTGACCTGCAGAAAAAGGATTCTTTAAAGTACGATGGAAGAGACCAAGGATAAACTGACCTGCAGAAAAAGGATTCTTTAAAGTACGATGGAAGAGAGCAAGGGCGAAGTAAGTAACTTTAAAGTAAGTTCGAAGATACAAGTGATAAATTCACTTCCAGGAAAAAAAATGTTCCTACCGTTGGACGTTTTTTTAATACTGTTATACTGTTATCCAGTTAATACTGGATTAACTAACTGAAGTGGTATCTGAATTGGAGAAACTTTACACAAACGAATGTCACAGGTTTCCCTGTTAGATTATCCTATCACCTTATGGTCACAATCCTGTTGATAGGCCTGGATGTCACATGCAAGCCTACAATTGCAGTGTCATTTAAAAGTTGTGTTTACTTTGTCTATATCATTTTCAAACACCATTTAGTATACACATTGACTGTCACAATTAAGTTAAATCTACGCTAGGAGCTGATATTCATTGAATATGTGTTTAATTTTACGCTTAGGCCCTATTAGTTATATAAAATATTTTATGAGGAAACCATAGCCTTATTTTTAAAAGTAATAAGGCCTACTGCTGTCATTATATTTAGTAAGTATTAAAGCTGGCCTAGAAAAACCAATTATGTAGGAGGTTCATAAGTAAAATATGTTTACATTTTATAAAAATATTTTCATTTTAGTTTCTTCTTACAAAATTACTTTGTTTACATTAAATCGAAAATTCACTTTAATAGGCCCTTCTGTTGTGACTTATTCGCTGTATTATAATTAGGTCGTTAACTCAGCACACTCTATATTTTAAAAGAGTGAATTTTGGTTCATAGTTATTAAAAAATCAAATCAGAGTTCAAATATTGAAGAACATGCTACCATCGGTGACCTTAAGCACGCAAAATATGTTTTTAACGGTTTTTCACAAATTCTAATAACGTTTTATTGATACCAGTTAATTCTACTGTTAACCTTTGCACAACGACTAAATAACCTTTGCACAACGACTAAATAATCTGCACACAACGACTAAATAACCTTTGCACAAGGACTAAATAACTTTTGCACAACGACTAAATAACCTTTGCACAACGACTAAATAACCTGCACACAACGACTAAATAACCTTTGCACAACGACTAAATAACCTTTGCACAACGACTAAATAATCTACACACAACGACTACATAACCTTTGCACAACGACTAAATAACCTGTGCACAACGACTAAATAACCTTTGCACAACGACTAAATAACCTTTGCACAGCGACTAAATAACCTTTGCACAACGACTAAATAACCTTTGCACAACGACTAAATAATCTGCACACAACGACTACACAACCTTTGCACAATAAATAACCTTTGCACAACGACTAAATAATCTGCACACAACGACTAAATAACCTTTGCACAACGACTAAATAACATTTGCACAACGACTAAATAATCTGCACACAACGACTAAATAACCTTTGCACAACGACTAAATAACATTTGCACAACGACTAAATAATCTGCACACAACGACTAAATAACCTTTGCACAACGACTAAATAACCTTTGCACAACGACTAAATAATCTGCACACAACGACTACATAACCTTTGCACAACGACTAAATAACCTTTGCACAACGACTAAATAACCTTTGCACAACGACTAAATAACCTTTGCACAACGACTAAATAACTTTTTCAAACATATATTACATTGAAAAACTAAAAACTAACCCAGTTCTGAGTAAAAATAGGGAGTAAATTTAGATAATAACCGGTCACAAACCTTTAAATTTAATCAATAGTTTTAAATTAATCGTGAAATTTGTACTTGTTTTTAGCAATGTGCCATTCTATATTATTCTAAATATTTTCTGTTTTCTATTGGCTAAAATATGGTAATAGCACGTGGGAAAACACAGGTCTTGTATTTAACAGCAATAGCCTTTTGGAATATGAATATCATTTGAGCTTCCGGTTTTTCTAAAATAGCACAAAATATTTGGTAACGGAATCATAAAGTGACTTATTTCAAGATAAAATATTTTTTCATTTAGGCTATAGAGACTGTTAGGCACAGGCCTAAATTGTTATAATCAGCTTAACACAAAATACCATCATCATTTTACTTTAGGTTAATATTTTTTTAATAATTTATTATTTAACACTGTTTGTACAAAATGCCAATGTTATTTTACTTGCATCAATAAAAAGTGATAATTTTTTTAACAAACTTTATTTCTTTAAGTAGGTTACCTGATTTTTTACACGGATCTTAGGTAAACAAATAATCCTATTGTAAACTCATGTATGCTTACAGCATCATATTTTTAGAGGTATTAATAATTACGACTACCAACAGCCTATGGGTAAAATCGTTGTTTCATTTTTAAAGAAAATTAAAATTTATTAAAATGTAAGAAAATAAATAGGAGTAACCTATAAGTATACGTTCAGGCTAAATTGTTAAAGATGTGAATTGAATAAGCTTAATTAGGGTTTGTTGTACACCTTATAAAATGAGAGCTAAGTAGGCTTCATTAATTACGACAATTAGGCCTATATATTCTTTTCTAAGAAAATAAATAGGAGTAACCTATAAGTATACATTCAGGCTAAATTGTTAAAGATGTGAATTGAATAAGCTTAATTAGGGTTTGTTGTACACCTTATAAAGTGAGAGCTAAGTAGGCTTCATTAATTACGACAATTAGGCCTATATATTCTTTTCTAAGAAAATAAATAGGAGTAACCTATAAGTATACATTCAGGCTAAATTGTTAAAGATGTGAATTGAATAAGCTTAATTAGGGTTTGTTGTACACCTTATAAAATGAGAGCTAAGTAGGCTTCATTAATTACGACAATTAGGCCTATATATTCTTTTCTAAGAAAATAAATAGGAGTAACCTATAAGTATACATTCAGGCTAAATTGTTAAAGATGTGAATTGAATAAGCTTAATTAGGGTTTGTTGTACACCTTATAAAGTGAGAGCTAAGTAGGCTTCATTAATTACGACAATTAGGCCTATATATTCTTTTCTAAGAAAATAAATAGGAGTAACCTATAAGTATACATTCAGGCTAAATTGTTAAAGATGTGAATTGAATAAGCTTAATTAGGGTTTGTTGTACACCTTATAAAATGAGAGCTAAGTAGGCTTCATTAATTACGACAATTAGGCCTATATATTCTTTTCTAAGAAAATAAATAGGAGTAACCTATAAGTATACATTCAGGCTAAATTGTTAAAGATGTGAATTGAATAAGCTTAATTAGGGTTTGTTGTACACCTTATAAAATGAGAGCTAAGTAGGCTTCATTATTTACGACAATTAGGCCTATATATTCTTTTCTAAGAAAATAAATAGGAGTAACCTATAAGTATACATTCAGGCTAAATTGTTAAAGATGTGAATTGAATAAGCTTAATTAGGATTTGTTGTACACCTTATAAAATGAGAGCTAAGTAGGCTTCATTAATTACGACAATTAGGCCTATATATTCTTTTCTAAGAAAATAAATAGGAGTAACCTATAAGTATACATTCAGGCTAAATTGTTAAAGATGTGAATTGAATAAGCTTAATTAGGGTTTGTTGTACACCTTATAAAATGAGAGCTAAGTAGGCTTCATTAATTACGACAATTAGGCCTATATATTCTTTTCTAAGAAAATAAATAGGAGTAACCTATAAGTATACATTCAGGCTAAATTGTTAAAGATGTGAATTGAATAAGCTTAATTAGGGTTTGTTGTACACCTTATAAAATGAGAGCTAAGTAGGCTTCATTAATTACGACAATTAGGCCTATATATTCTTTTCTAAGAAAATAAATAGGAGTAACCTATAAGTATACATTCAGGCTAAATTGTTAAAGATGTGAATTGAATAAGCTTAATTAGGGTTTGTTGTACACCTTATAAAATGAGAGCTAAGTAGGCTTCATTAATTACGACAATTAGGCCTATATATTCTTTTCTAAGAAAATAAATAGGAGTAACCTATAAGTATACATTCAGGCTAAATTGTTAAAGATGTGAATTGAATAAGCTTAATTAGGGTTTGTTGTACACCTTATAAAATGAGAGCTAAGTAGGCTTCATTAATTACGACAATTAGGCCTATATATTCTTTTCTAAAAGAAAACCCTTTTTAGAAAACAGACCTATTTGCCTCTTGGACTAATCTACAACGAATCGACATTTTCTTGGGTTGGTTAAATATTGTTCAGGTTATTTCAGTTTGAAGAATTAGGCCTATAGTTTAATTGTTTATTTTAAAGGCGGTTATTTAACAAATAATATTTAAAAATTTACAAATATTTATTTAGGTACAGGTTATTATCGAAATAAATCCAACCCTGTAGGGCCTACCAATATAGCCTATGTAAATAAAATTTGATTTATTAGCTAACCTACATTTAACCTATTATTTTCATGTTTACATTATTTTTTAGATAACCTAAAATTAGTCTATATTTTTCAATGAATATAGTGGAAAATTATTTTCGTAGTGTTCAAAAACACCTAGTTTGTAGATTTAACTTTCCCTCTAATTATAAAAAATTTTTTGTCTAATTATTGATTTTTAAAACATAGGCCTACCTGATTTCCATTATTATCCACAATAGGCCTATAGTCTTTCTAATGAATAGGCCTATATATAGTTTCGACCCCAATTATGTTTGAAAATAAAATAATATTTAAGACTTTTATGAGTAAATAAATGCTTCCCGTAACACCTTCTTGTACATAATTGTTCTTACCTGAAATTATCTAAAATTTTCAGGTAAGGTTAGGGCCTATATATTAAATTATTTTACGTTATAATCTGTAGTTTTTTAAAGTTTTAAATAAAAACCTATCTTAATATTTAGGCTAATAATCATAAACAAGGTTCCAGCACTTTAATGTGACATAAAATAACAGATGCAAGATTACCTTATCAGTATAGTCCGGAAACACAGCGAATAACCTACACACAGAAAACTGGCCGCGATAAAAAGTCCAATAAATTTACAAGAATTACAGACATTTCTATAGTAAGAATAACATGAAGAAACAGTTCTGAAAAAAATTTAAAAAATATCGCGGATATCACTGCAGCCTAGCGAGGGAACAACGAACCTTCAAATTGAACGGAAAACATTATAAGGAGGGTTTAGGCAAATTGGTGGATCAGAGGGGTGGGGGTACGCGTGCGCGTGATAGGGATGCTGCGAGGAGGGGTAAGCCCCGCCTACTTTCATCATAGGCCTATATCTCCCGGCGCACATTCCCCCGCCTTTCCACAGTCTGTACACTGTTTGCCTACGTAACTGTCTCTCTCCGGCTTACGTTCGATGTTGATTTACTACAATTATTTCTCCCCTTTATAAATGTTTTCCTTGTCAGCAGTTTGCTCACGTTAGGATAGGCTCCAGATATGTTTAATATTCTGACGCTCCATCGTGTTTCTCGAGCTTCCCTTCAGAGCCATTATTATGCTCCAGCGAAGTCTTTTATAGGGAAACCTTATATAAATAATCCAGAGTAACCCTTAATAAACCGGGGAGTATTTTTAAAAGTCAGCAGGATGAAATTCTTGCACTAATTTCAGCAAACAGGAAAACCGAATCATCGCCTGGAAATTTCGGAAGTTAGGAACTACCTCTTCCAGTCTCTTAAAAGCATGTCCATTAATTTTTTTGTTTTTGTTTTTTTACTTGGGGTTCTAAACTGCATTTCGTGAACTATATTTGACAGTAATTAACTATTTTTAGCAAGTTATTAAACAAAAGGGTTTCTGATTATAAGATAATGCCAGTTTCACATTGTTAATAAAATACTTTTTTACATCCACTCAACTTCAAATATACATTTTTTTTTTTAACTTGTGTGTATAATAATTGATGTTAGGCCTAATAGCATACAGTTTTTTCAAGTATAATTCAATAATTACTTTTAATAAATTAATTTTATTTTTATATGGGAGAAAAACTTTACACAAAAGATGCAAGGTAGCAAAATAGTGATTTTGTCCCATTTGGCATAGGCCTAAATGTAGTGATAACATATGATTTCATAATATAGCTGATTTTAAGTTACGCCTATAGGTAGAACAGCTGTTTTAGGGCGTAGATTATGTTGCTTTTATGTTATAAATTTATATTAATTGTAATTATTTAATAAAATGTAAATAAAAAAAAGTTTTCTTTGTTGACCCAAGTAGAAATAGACTCTTAAAATATTTGTTTATATTACCCTAGTAGTTTTTAATTAGTAGGTTAGGCTAAATACCTAAGGAATGGTTAATGCATGTTTACATATAGGCCTACTACAGTGTAATCGGGCTCTCCACTAACGGAGGGGACCTGGTATAGACAGTGTGAATAAATGAGTTACATAGGTTGTCTATGTAGCCTATAGGCCTATAAGGTTAACTAGAGGGTAGAGACATTGAGAAAAATGTAGGCAATAGAAGAGAGAGCTGCTTTCTTCAGACCCTGTTGGTAGTTATATAGCTACATTAATGCATAAAATTATAGGCATACGTAGTCTAGTCCTGTTTTAAATTTATTGTAATAGTTAAATAGTTTAAATTCTAATAGTCTTTGTCAGTCAGCAGACCCGATCTTAATGTTTTGTGGAAACATTGGGGCAGCACTTCCTGGAAAAGTGTAACAAGAGATCAGGCGAAGAATTAGCCTTCCTGGGCCTATAAATGTAGGACCACTCTTCTGAACAAATATTGCTAGTCACTATATGTCTATAGACCTAAATAGGTATATTTTAGTGGTTCAATGTTATTGGTTTTTAAAAGCGTTTTGGCAAACAAATAACCAACCAAAACGTAAAAACCTACTTCATGAGGAGGTTTTAAGAACATCGGGAGAAAATTTAGTTTAGGAGTGCTTTAAGAAGGTAATATCCGAGGGCTGTCTAGGTTCTGGAGGCTCAGACCGGGTAAAGAAAAAATAAAATTCACCCTAGTATGGGAAGTGCTGACTGCTTTATTTGTAGTTGCAGTCTGAAACCAACCTGCCAGTGTTACGATTGTCGTTTCGAAGGAAAGTAAAAGACATAATTCTTTCAAGAAATATAGTTAGGATTAAGGTCGGCATCTAAGTTCTTGGTTAAGGATATCCTAGAAGGATATCACTTGTACATCGTAACTAACATACCTTCAACGGACCTATTCTTTACCCAGTTCATACAGAAGAGTTTAGACTTTTGTAAGAGGGATCGAAAAAAGTATATAGAGCTAGGAGCTACTAAGAAATAGTAGGATTTTGAAATTATAAGTTACATCACTTATTAACAAGTCATGATTTTCTCATGTAGGCCTATAAATCAATTTATTCTACAATAGGTTTCTCCTGGTAGTTGCATAACTGTCATATATTTTCTTATAATATTACGCAATATAATATTGCATACTATAGTCTATATTTCAAAGAATTTCAAATCATTTCTTATTTATATTTTTTTCTGCAAAAAATATAGGCTAATCAAATTCAAGGCAATTTGGCTAAATGAGCTATTGTGACAACAAATGTTGATATAATATAGGCACGAAATTAACAAAGGTTTCGATTGGGCCTTCGTGAAATAATTGAGTAGCCTATAAGAGTACTTTACTTTGAAAAAATGTAAACACAAAACAAAAAAATGTGTGCGTTTTCCTACACCAGCTAGTTATATACTAAGTAAAGCAGCTAAGCGTTCGTTATGTTGCTCCATCTGTGTTCGAGAAATTAAACTAAAACCTAAATCGTTTAGAACTAGTTGCAAATTAGGGCTTTGTTTCCTGAAATCAAATAAGGTTAAATATAGTTTTAACCAAAACTTTACTTTAACAAAGTAAATATTCAAAATATTATTACTAATAGCAATAAAGCTTAAGTTAGAAAACATCAATAAAGGGAAAATGGCACTAAAAAATGTTTCACTTTGCCAGTAAAGTGTTACGAATAAAGTGTTACCAGTAAAGTGTTACGAGTAAAGTGTTACCAGTAAAGTGTTAGGCCTACCAGTAAAGTGTTACCAGTAAAGTGTTAGGCCTACCAGTAAAGTGTTACCAGTAAAGTGTTATAAAACAAGTAATGTAAACAAAATTTTATTAAATTCAATTCCTACTTAGGTAAAAAAAAAAAAAATATTTTAGTTACTTTTTATTAAATAAGTACAATTAATATAGATAAAGTAACACAACCTATGAGTTGAAACAGCTATTCTACCACACAACTTACAACATAAAATCAGCTATTTTAGTCAAATAGCTCACCTATTTCAAACAGCTCACTTATTTTAAGCCAAATAGGACGAATATCCCATACCTTTCCCTTTTTGGGAAACGTTTTTCTCCCAAATAAAACTATAATGAATTAATTAAATTTATTTATCGAATTATTATTTGAAAAAACCGTGCTAATATCGAGTCATTCAATACATGTTTAAAAAAATGTAGCCTATTGAACTTGAGTATATAAATAAAAAGTATTTTATTAACGACTGAAAATTCCAAGATATAAGTTAGGCTTAGGGCCTATATAAGGAGTGTGAGAACTAATACAAGAATTTGAAATAAAGACTAAATTAAAGTTCACATTTAACTTTATATTAGTCAATCTACAAAACTGTAATGGTTACATAATTGTTAATTATTTTTTCCAAGAAACGTTGATCTGGTGTAAGCATAAGTAAAATTATATTTTAAAAAAAATTTTTTAGAACTGGTAGAGCTTCTAAAGAATAAACTCAAACCATTAGTTTTTAAAATAAGACTTTTATACACAATATCAAGAGCACAGTGGTACAATATATTACAATAAAAATATTGAAAAGAACCCCAATACCACAAAAATAATCAAAAATAACAAATAAAACAAGTTACTTAAGATTAAACCCTTATGTACATTTCGATGACCATGTCATCATCATCAGAGGGTCTTGTTACAAAACACAATCTAGCACACAAGAAGTTACAAACTAGAATGATCGCTCATGAAATGAACCATCATTCTAGTTTGTAACTTCTTGTGTGCTAGATTGTGTTTTGTAACAAGACCCTCTGATGATGATGACATGGTCATCGAAATGTACATAAGGGTTTAATCTTAAGTAACTTGTTTTATTTGTTATTTTTGATTATTTTTGTGGTATTGGGGTTCTTTTCAATATTTTTATTGTAAGACTTTTATACATTATTCTAAGCAAATATTACAGCTGGGTTATTATCCCAAGTAATGAATTTGAAAGAATACGCCTAACCTAATTTTATGCACAAGATAAAAATGTAGACTATTATTTTAGAAATAGAATAATGTTATTAATAGGATATATATATATATATATATATCAGATAACAGGAAGGCCTAAATAAATAGTTCCCACCACATGTCGGTCGCTCGGAAGGGAAGCAGGTGGACCACAGAACAGTTTAAAACAATGACGCGCCTTTACAGAGACTGAATTCAATGCATTGATGCAACTGCATTCGACTGATCAGAATGCACACAGTGACTTTGTGTCGTCTAGACCAATAAATCGTTGCTTTTGAAATTCAAATATATGTGTCGTATATACGGAGAAAGCTCTCCGCCTCATCGCTTTACGTGGCACCTCTGAAAATAAAGTTGTTTCTTGGACTATTTTATTTGGAATATCTGAAGTACCCTATTTGGTTTAAAATGTAGAAGTTATTGTAGAAATATGACATTTCTAATTTCTTTAAAATCTACGTTTTTTTAACCTAAATTTTTCATAGCAATTTCAATACGATTTAGGTTATTTTCTCTATATCATTCAGTCTGTCTATCTCTCTCATCCTCGATGTGTATGACTTTCTCTTTGTTTCGCTCTTTTATCCTTAAACTTCAAGATTTACTCGCCCTACATAATACTCTGTCTTCATACTGCCTGACTTTCTCTCTTTCTCTCTCTCTCTCTCTCCCTCCTTCCTCTTCCTCAAGCACAAAGGTTTATCCTACGTACATTCTTTATCTGTCTGTTGCTACCTCTCTCGTCATCAAACTGTCCGACTCTCTCTCTCTTTCTCGCTATCAAACTTCCTATTCCTTAAACTCAAAGGCTTATCCAACGTACATCCTCTCTCTGTTTCTTCTCTCACGCCCTCAAACATCTGACTCTCTCAGTCTCTCTCTGATTGCCTAGGTCTCTAACTATCTTTTCCTCAAACTTAATGGTTTATCCTCCCTATCTCCTTGATCGTTCTCCTATCTCCTTGATAATTATCTTTCTCTCCTTATCGTTCTCTGAGGCCTCGAACAAACTCTAGCACGACACTATGCAGTCTAGGCTTGCAAAGGGCCGCTTTATTCTTGTGGTTTATTACTATTCGTATTTTTTAATGAGTTTTTCTGAAGAAAACGTTAATTTTTCTAGAAACGGGGTTTATATAGACTATACATTTTTCATTTTAAATCAAATGTGTCAAATTCGATTAGCCCTTTTTTTAATATAATATAAAACTTTTTAAGACTCTTGTTATAATCTGCATTTCCTTAGTTTTGATTTAGTTTGTAATTGTTAATAAGGTAACATATATCAGGGGCTTTGACCTTGATTTCTACCTCTTGAGGTTTTCGAACACAAACCTCAGCTTCCGCGACCAGCGAGGCACGAGTCAGGCCTATGCAACTCCGTCGCCGATTCCTTTTACAAACGTCAACCAATCCGGCCGCCAGTAGGCGCAAGCCGGATTGTGTACGCGGAAATATGCCAGCCCTTGTTTAGCGCGATATCGCCACACCACGAAAGCGATCTGTCCGCAAAGGTAATTGTTATTAATTAGTTCCAGGCGTAGTGGATCGCTTTCTAGAGTACATATGGCTTGGTCGGGGCAGGTACGACATTCCCCAGCAAAAAAACGTTCCCACCCCGCCCACTACTTTCTAAAAAATATCTCCGACCGACCCTGATTTAGAAAAGTGAAAAGTTATCGACGGCGATATGTCTCAACGAGTTTTTAAATTTTTTCTATGTTTAATACATCACTGCGTCTTATTAAATGAACTTGCTGTATTGTATATTTCAATCCATTACAATATAAAAAATGAACTTTCTTTTGTATTTAGAAAGTTATCTACATAAGATAAGAAAAAATTAACAATTTGCAGTGCAATAGCCTATAGGCCTTTTTGAGTTTAAAAATTACATTTTATATTGATTTTACTCAAGAGGTCACGCCCTACATTTTTATAATAGGCACATTTTAAATATATACTTTTAATTTCGTTATAACTTATTTTTCTCTTATTTTTTAAAAAAAGCAGAAAATTTTGTTTTTATACGTTTTTAGCTCCTATTCTGACAGGCTTAAAGGTTCCAAATTCTGCTTCTCAACTCTTCATTCCTAAGATTTTGTGTCTCAATTCTTTTTTTTGTCAAATGTTTTCTCATATAACTCCAAATATTTCACTCCTTTTGATCTTTTCCATAACACTTTCTGAGAAATTTGTTTTTCTACAGCTTCTTAAAAAAGCAGATTTACTTCAGTAAAGCGATCCTGCCCACGCGAGTGATGTTTGCATCTCTTCGTTTAATACAACAGGTATAGGCCTACTACATTTAGATTGAATTCCTCCCTCATCGCTCGTATTTAACGAAGATCCCTTGTGCTCTTTTGCGATAAGCATTATTCTCAAGCCACTTCCAATACTCGTTACTACGTCTTTTTAATGATATTTCTAAAATTCGTTCTTGTATTTTCGACCTAAACCTGTTTATTTTATTTTGTATGGTTGGTAATTATATTTGTATTTGTTCAACATTTTCTTAGCAGATTTTGCCGCCGACAGAATTGGACGTTGCCGGCGGCAGCTTCAACTCGCCAAAAATGAAAATGTCTGCTTCAATTTCCTACTTTCGGGTACAAACTAGTTCGCCTCCACGTGATCTACACTGAGGGACGCTGATCTACAACGTTACATTTCAACCAAGCCCTCCACTGAGTCAATCGACCGCAAGTTTGTTTTAACAAATAATTTAAACAAAAAAATCTTTTCAAGTCAATTCCTACTTAGATCAACAAAGACAAATTTTATTTTATTATTTTTTTATAAATACAAATAATATAAATAAAGTAACATAACCTATGCGTTAAAGCAGCTGTTCTATCACATAACCTATAACATAAAATCAGCTGTTGTATGAAATTATATGTTATCACTTATTGTAAGCCAAATGGGACGAAATAACTATAATGCATACTTTGAAATTTAATTTAATTAATGAATTAATATTTGAAGGAATTGTATTAACATCAAGTGTTATCGACCACAAGTTTAAAAAAATGTATTTGTACTAGAGTGGATGAATAAAAAACTATTTTATTATCGATTGAAAAATTTGAATAAGATATTGGCATATATAAGGATAGTGTGAACTAATAGAAAAAATTGGAAAAGATAATTTAAATAAAATAATAAAAAAATACGTCACTTCATAGTAATAATATATTTGTATGCTAATATTAGCCAGCACCTGCCGAACTACCTCTGTGAAATGTAGGCTAAACGTTGTTAGAAAAACATAGAGTAGTGACATACTGCGAACAGAATTATATGCCAAAGAAGAACATTAATGCATTTAAAAAAACCGCTTTGAAGAATCTGCTATTCTTACGTCACAGTAGGAGATATAAAGTGGAATAAGAGCGAAGCTCAATATTTTTAGTCGAATAGAGGAAATTAAGTGTTATGAAGAAGCAGTGAACATAAATGCATTAATAAAAGACTGCTTTGAAGAATCTGCTATTCTTACGTCACAGTAGGAGATATAAAGTGGAATAAGAGCGAAGCTCAATATTTTTAGTCGAATAGAGGAAATTAAGTGTTATGAAGAAGCAGTGAACATAAATGCATTAATAAAAGACTGCTTTGAAGAATCTGCTATTCTTACGTCACAGTAGGAGATATAAAGTGGGGCAAGAACGAAGCACAATATTTTTAGTGGAATAGAGGAAATTAAGTGTTATGAAGAAGCAGTGAACATAAATGCATTAAAAAAAGACTGCTTTGAAGAATCTGCTATTCTTACGTCACAGTAGGAGATATAAAGTGGGGCACGAAGCACAATATTTTTAGTCGAATAGAGTAAAATAAGTGTTATGAAGAAGCAGTTATAAATGGATAAAAGGAATTATCAAAAGGCGTCCAAAGTGTCGCACCCGTGAAAACCATGTAAAGAAGAGATCGTTGAAGACGGAGAGGATGGTGAATGGAATGGAGAAAAAGTAACGGTAAAAAATTCAGAGTTAGTAGTACTCCTAGGGAGACAAGCCGGCAATTATTTTCCTACTCTTAAATAAAATTGTTTTGTTATCCACGATTTCATGGCGTAGACGGCGTCCAACTAAATACAATTTTTTTTTATTTAATAACTCGAATTAAGTATTAATTAAATGAGAAAACGGTTGATCCGGAGATCAAGTATCCGTTAACTCGATGATCAACCTTTTTCTCTTTTATTTAACAATTTAATATACATTTTAATTATCTTCAATGTAATGTAAACAGAATAGCTAAAATCTAGATGCAAGCAAAGAAATACCAAAAACGGAAATTTAAAAGCAACTAGGCTATATAAAGAATTAATAATGTTGAAATTTTAAATAATAAACTCTATAAAAATACCGTTTATATTTATTATATTCAAAAGCAGAAAACGATGTCTTGGTTTGGTATGCGTGGGAAAATAGCTAACTTTACATTACCATCGTATTCAAACAGATTTTCTTTTCCAGTTTCTAATTTGTAGATAAGATCGACAGTCGAAGTGGTACAACAACAATCTCTTTAACACTTAATTAAAGGTCCGGATTGATGTAGCCGCCTTGCTCAGTGTAATTACATTGCTTCATTACGCGATGTCCACTTGGTAGCCGTTTGAATTAATGCCACCTACGACAACGTTGACAACGCATAAACAAATATACTTCCCTTCCCGTCCCTATTATGAAAGCGACGCTGCTGTCCCTACCGTCCCTCTCGTACCGTTGGCGCCTGTTGTAATTTAATTAAAGTCGTATTGATTTACAGACAAAGCCATTTGTTTTCCGCGTACGTAGATACCAATAAACTCGGATAATGTGCACAGTATTCAAGCAGACCGTGTTGTTTTTATATTTACGAAGCCTTGAATCTGGTTTTTATCGTTGGATAATAAAATTAACAATTGTAAAAGAATGAGCTCATGAAAGTTGCATCGTGTGTTTTTAAACAAGTATTAATTGGAGTATAAGGCTTTAAATTGTCTCTTGTTTCTTTCACGGGAAACACAAACGGATGAAAAGTTGTGCTTGTTCATTACACTCTGCGTAATAATGTAAGGGTGTCTTTTACACCCTTAAAACATAATGTACTGTACATTTATGTATTATTGTTATTATTGGAAAGGCCTTAATAAAAACAGGGAGTTTGACTGTTTTCACCTAAAGGCAGGAGAGACAATGAATATAGACAAGGCATTATAGACAATGGGAAAGAAAAACTACCCCATTGATGGTTTTTTAACTTGATTATACCTCACTGATGATGGTAGTAGGCCTATTCTAATCTCTACGCGATTGATTCAATAAATTATTGATTGTTTGTCAGAGCGCATAATTAATTATTCAATACTAGTTGGCTAGTGACGTCATTACTTTTGTCTATCCCTCGCAACGCTTTCAAGAGTCCACAATATTAATAAAGCTACTAAGTATCCTATAATAATTAAATAGGTCCAATATACATTTTACGTGTGCTGTATAGGTTTTACTTTAGGCTCGTTGAAAGTCTTATGTGTTTTATTCATTTTCAAGGACACTAATATAAACAAGAGCAGTTCTGTAAAATCTGCTCTATAACGCTACTTTTCTTGGATTTAAATTTCTTTGTATATTTATAACTGTAACACGTCCCTAATATTTAGGAAGCTAATGCTTACAAAAACAATAACTAGGACGTATCAACCTCAGCAATAAAGTTACGTAACTTGACATATAGTCAGAGACTTCTATGTTCTAAAGTAGGATAGCAAGGTATGCGACTTTCTACGGCTGAAATAATAATAGCGCGTAAAAAGTAACGTTGAATAGGCCAAAGCCGGCCTGTTCACAATGCAACCATAGCTCATGAGGTTTGCCCTCGCGAATACTTTCACAGGCTTCTTTAACTATAAATTAATCTTACAGACAGACGGACCTTTTCTTATTTTTCCGCGCTTACCCAATAGCGGCTCCAGAGTTTGCGTTATGAATTTAACATTGTGCAGCTCTCAGCGTTAATGTATTCAAGACGGCGCACGGAACTGCGAGCTGTTATTGGTCGTGGTTGTAACCAACAATGCAGTCTTGCGCCATCACTGTATTGCCCACGTCGAAAGCATTGCTACCAACACGTAAACAATTAAACAATAACGCGCCTGTGTACTGTATGAATATCTATTCACTCAATACAGTTAAAAAAGTGCTGTAAAACAAAATCAATAGATAAATGTATTGGTGAAGATGTTGAGATTGGGAAAATCTTCCAAATCGAATTGAAGAAGGTTGTATTTCACTTTAACAGACTCAATTAAAACTTAACAAGGTTTTTTCAAGTTTAATTATCAGATTGTAAAAAAATATTATTATTAAGATTGTATTTCAGTTTAGACGACAATGTAGTCTAGAATCTACCCGGTCCCGGGATTATCCCCAGTTTTCCCAAGATAGCTTACATTCTTACGAGATTTCCAGTTCACAGGTCTAGTCAGGTTGCTAACAGGAATAATTAGGATAACCCAGAATAATATTGGGGTATAAATCCCAGCAATTGGGACTTCCTAGGGGGGGGGCGTATGTATAACATAGACTAAGCATAATTTGTTCTCTGGTACTAAGAACATTTTAATAGTTCAAAACAGGAAAACAATTTTTCAATACTTTCATCAAGTGCTGCAAAAAAGAAACTGTTTTAAGGTAGATTTTACAGATAACCTTTAATTCAGGTTTTTGATCTGTCTTTAAGTGAAATATTCAGCATTACAGCAGCAACTAAAGTACCATAATAAGCTATGCGATTAGATGTACTTACTAGAAGGCATGAGTTTGTATTAGCTTCCTGGAAGATTACAGGACATGTAAGAAGAACTACATATACATGAGTGATATTATGAAAGCTATTTTACGATACTGGCAATATGATACTGACTACGTCACTGACATTACAATATATCGTGGAATACCACACTGACAGTAAGCTACGTCGCTGACATTACAATATATCGTGGAATACCACACTGACAGTAAGCTACGTCGCTGACATTACAATATATCGTGGAATACCACACTGACAGTAAGCTACGTCACTGACATTACAATATATCGTGGAATACCATATTGACAGTAAGCTACGTCACTGACATTACAATATATCGTGGAATACCACACTGACAGTAAGCTACGTCACTGACATTACAATATATCGTGGAATACCACACTGACAGTAAGCTACGTCGCTGACATTACAATATATCGTGGAATACCACACTGACAGTAAGCTACGTCGCTGACATTACAATATATCGTGGAATACCACACTGACAGTAAGCTACGTCGCTGACATTACAATATATCGTGGAATACCACACTGCCAGTAAGCTACGTCACTGACATTACAATATATCGTGGAATACCACACTGACAGTAAGCTACGTCACTGACATTACAATATATCGTGGAATACCACACTGACAGTAAGCTATGTCGCTGACATTACAATATATCGTGGAATACCACACTGACAGTAAGCTATGTCGCTGACATTACAATATATCGTGGAATACCACACTACAGTAAGCTACGTCGCTGACATTACAATATATCGTGGAATACCACACTGACAGTAAGCTACGTCGCTGACATTACCATATATCGTGGAATACCACACTGACAGTAAGCTACGTCACTGACATTACAATATATCGTGGAATACCACACTGACAGTAAGCTACGTCGCTGGCATTACAATATATCGTGGAATACCACACTGACAGTAAGCTACGTCGCTGACATTACAATATATCGTGGAATACCACAATGACACTAAGCTACGTCGCTGACATTACAATATATCGTGGAATACCACACTGACAGTAAGCTACGCCACTGACATTACAATATATCGTGGAATACCACACTGACAGTAAGCTACGTCACTGACATTACAATATATCGTGGAATACCCCATTGACAGTAAGCTACGTCACTGACATTACAATATATCGTGAAATACCACACTGACAGTAAGCTACGTCACTGACAAAACATTACTAGCAGTGCTATACTGGAAATACGGGTCTTGTAGTGCAAGACTAATAGCATAACACTGGTAATACCACTCTGGCCATAAAGTTTTGGAATAACGAGACTGACGTCATATCTAAGATAGTACTACATTGATAATACGAAACAGGAAATATGAAAATGGCAATAAGTAACGTCTTACAGTGTAATAGTGTCGCGCCGCTGGGAGTACGACACTAGAGGAACGACACTGGTAAAACGGTAAAGGCAATAAGGCACAGATAATACGGCACTGGCAATACGGGACTGACAATACGGCACTGGTAATACAGCACTGATAATACGGCACAGGCAATACGGCACTGATAATACGGCACCGATAATGTGACACTGGCAATACGTCCTGATAACATGACACTGGTAATACGGCACTGGCAATACGGCACTGATAATACGGCACTGGCAATAAGGCACTGGTAATAAGGCACTGGCAATACGGCACTGATAACATGACACTGGTAATATGGCACTGATAATACGACAAGGGCAATAAGGCACGGATAATACGACATTGGAAATACAGCACTGATAATATGACACTGGCAATTGGGCTGAAGTAGACCGACACTGGTAAAACGGTAATGGTAATAAGGCACTGATAATATGACACTGTCAATACGGCACTGATAATATGACACTGGTAATACGGCACTGATGATATTACACTGGCAATACGGCACTGATAATATGACAGTGGTAATACGACACTGATAATACGACAAGGGCAATAAGGCACGGATAATACGACATTGGCAATACAGCACTGATAATATGACACTGGAAATATGGCACTGATAATACGGCACTGGTAATACGGCACTGATAATGTGACACTGGCAATACGTCCTGATAACATGACACTGGTAATATGGCACTGATAATACGACAATTGCAAAAAGGCACGGATAATACGACATTGGCAATACAGCACTGATAATATGACACTGGCAATTGGGCTGTAGTAGACCGACACTGGTAAAACGGTAATGGTAATAAGGCACTGATAATATGACACTGTCAATACGGCACTGATAGTATGACACTGGTAATACGGCACTGATAATATTACACTGGCAATACGGCACTGATAATATGACACTAACAATACGGTACTGATATTATGACACTAGCAATACGGCACTGATAATATGACACTGGTAATACGACACTGATAATATTACACTGGCAATACGGCACTGGTAATATGACACTGGTAATACGGCACTCATAATATGTCATTGGTAATATGGCACTGATAATATGACACTGGCATTACGGCACTGATAATACGGCACTGGCAATACGGCACTGATAATACGACACTGGTAATACGGTTCTGATAATATAACACTGGCAATACGGCACTGGTAATATGACACTGGCAATTCTTCACTAGTTGAACGACCCTGGTAAAACGGTACTTCTATAACGGTACTGGGAATAAGGCGTTGATATAATGGCACTGGAAACACGGCACTGGCAATATGACACTTCCAATAAGTCGCAAGTTGAACGGTACTGGCTAGAAAGCGATGGGAATACGGCACTGAAATAATGGCACTGGCAATACGATACTGATAATGTGCCACTGGCAATAGGGCACTGATAATAAGACACTGGCAATACGATACTGATAATGTGTCAGTGGCAATTGGGCACTGATAATAAGACAGTCTTATTATGCCATTGATAATATGACGCCGGCAATGTGGCACTGATAATATGACACTGGCAATAAGATACTGATTATGGGCCACTGGCAATAGGGCACTGACCAGAAAACAGCCTTATTATGCTATTGATAATATGACGCTGGCTATATGGCATTGATAATATGACGCTGGCTATATGGCATTGATAATATGACACTGGCAATACAGATTGACATATATAAAAATGGCAATTAGTAACTGGCAATATGTCACTGGGAATACAAAACAGGTAATAGGCTATATATCACTGGTATAACGACACTGGAAATTGACAATAGACTACCAAACTGGCAGGATGAACCTAGTAATAGGCCACTAAAAATACAATATTGGCCGTACTATAGTAGAATACGACACTGACGGTTCTACAGTGACAATATGACGCCGTTAGTACGACAAACTTCAACGTGAAAGGTTTTAATGAATGATTTACAGTACTTCGTAATAAAACACTTGTGTAGTACAGTTGCAAAAAGCGACAATTTATTTTATTATTATTTGTTTGCTTTCTTATTTGCTTTCAAGATAATTTAATAATAATTAGTTTTCTTGAACTACGATTGTACACTTAGAACATATCCAAAACATTGAAAATGGTAGAATAATTAATATAATCGTTCTGTTAAACCACTATTTCAATTTATTACTCTTAACAATATCGGATGTTTTCACACACGGTAGTAGTTAGTTATACTAGCCGCATACGATAATTAATATTCAAAGTTTTTACCATTTTCCCTACATATTCACTTTCACTGTGACTTAGATAATATTTGATGAAATATACATAATCTTATCTAGGCATCTGATTAGGAACTGAGGAATACGATTATAAATTATCTCGTGGATACGGTTTGAAGGAAGTGTTGAGCGTAATAGATAAGCATCTAGGAGGAATCATCGGTGCTTGGGTTGTGTTGCGTGGATAGTGGCGTTCACGCACCACCGGGCCACAGTGCGTTGCCGAGCCTGTTACCTACTGCTCCTTGCTACACTATAATTAATTATATAAAATAATGATGTTGGCTTTTTGTGGTTTTTAGTGAACATGTTTTACCTTTTCAGAGTTACTGGAACATGTAGTAACGTTGTAGTTTGTTTAGGTACTTCAAGAATCCCTACTTGTGTAACTTGTGTTTTGTAAATGTTTGTACAGAGGAGTTCGAAATGAACAGGACCGGACCCATTTCGGATTAACGAATATTTAAGGCTAAGCAAAACTATTACCAAAATAAACATAATTATTATATAGGCCCGCAACGTACAAAACGTGTATCCTAGAACGCTAAAAATATGCTACAGTGCAGTATAACTACGATATATATTACTTTGAGTGCGAGCGTAATCAAATTTATGCATCCTATTGTTGGCTGAGGTTTTAGAAACACGGTTCACCGCTAGCTAGAATGATTTCGCCGCTCCACTGTTTGTATGTTTGGCAAACCCAATTAAAAGAAATCACGTGACTTAACATTTTTATTATATTAGTGCGCTACGTCATGCATTTGCGTACAGAACCTGTGTGTTATTATACAGGCTTCTTACGTGAATTTAGTGAAATGACTTTGAAGCGGAAGCACACTTTGGTTACACCACAAGACAAACTTGATGTGTTGGAACGCTTAGACAATAGTGAAAGTGCGTCAAAATTTGCCTCGTGTTTGTGTGGGGAATTCTACGCTCGCCGACTGGAAGTAAAACCGGTCAAACATTGAACAGTTAAATATTTCTAGAGCAAGTAAGAAATTGTTTTGAAAGACCAGGACGGCGTCTCAGGCAAGGGTGAAGGTGAAGGAGACGACGACAGCGAGCATAGAGTATCCCACTCGGACACAGCGACTGTCCTTCATGTAGTGCTACGTATGTAGAACAACTGGGCACCTCGACTGTTAGCATTAACGTAATTTCGATTCAAAAGGTCTCCTTCGCTTCGACAATAAAATTTTAACAGACCTTTTTAAACCTATATAGTTTAGTAAGACTACATAGTAACATTGTTCTGTTTTGTTCATTACATCTATCTTTGAAATACTGTAATTACATAATACACCTTATACTTATTCACTGCTCTTTCTCATATTTTTAAATTCCCAAAAATATCATAATTTCTTTTTCGTGTTAAGGAGACTTTCGGATTAACGAAGTGCGGATTATAGGTACTTAATTGCATTTAATTAATTAGAAGTGCTCTATTTAGAAGTGTCAATAAGATAGGTGAGCTAATAGCAAGGGAATTAGAACTTGTATTTTTTTTAGTCTTAATTTATTAAGACTATAAGACTGACCTTGAATATAGACTCAATGAAATGTGTACGAAGAGTACTCTAGAGTATTACCGTTACAAAGCAGGTAGCCTATATCTGCAACTCGGCAAAACAAAGGTTTAATATAGTAACCAATAGACCTACCATTCTACCTCACTAATATGACGTAAGCAGCTACACCAACCTAAAGAAGTTTTATTTGTTTACATCCCTAAATCTCTAACAGAGAAGCTGTCCGTGTATCGTGTACACGTTTTCTATTTCCTCGATACAGAGTAAATCTACTTGACCAGAAAACTATTTTGATGGTATAACGACTAGATACCTCTCTATATTCCTGACAGAGGGTATGTCTTCCTCGACGCGAAGAACTAAAAAGCTGCAACGAGTTGATCCTCCTATGCTTCAGAAAAAGAGACGATCTCTATCTCAAGAATACTTCAGGGGGAGTTCTTTAGGCCTATATCTAAAGAACGTTTAATGATGGTAACTAATGGCCAACTTGATACATCCCCAACAGAGTAGGTCTGCCTAGACCCCGATAAAGAGTAGGTCTTTTTCAGCCTGACCTATTATCCCAAACCATATGTATTACTTCCTGATCAAAAAAATTTCAATTCCTTCTATTAGGACTCTCTATATATACACTCTCTCTCTCTATATATATATATTTGTTTCAAATTTTCAATCTTCAATAAAATACTATTTATTCATCTACTCAAGTTCAAATAAATGTTTTTAGCTTGTAATGGATGACAGTTTATGTTAATACAGTTTTTTTAAAATTATAATTCAATTATTAAATTTTATTAATTAATTTTAGTTTTATATGGGAGAAAACTTTTAACGGGGCAAGGTATGCAATATAGTTATTTCTTCCTCTTTATTTTGCTTAAAGTAAGTGATAATATAGGCAGCTGATTTTGTTAAAGTTTATGCGGTAGAAAAGTTGATTTAACGCATAACTTATGTTACAAATATTAGTTGTAATTATTTAATAAAGAGGAACTGAAATAAAATGAACTTTATTGACCTAAGTCGGAGTAGACTTTAAAATATTATTGTTGATATTTCTGGTTCACAGCTTCATACGTGCTAATAGCCATGTTGACGGATCGCAGTATGCAATTTAAATGTGTTGAGACGACTTCGCTACCCCACTATCCATCTCTTTGCTTTGCTGCACTGTCGGGATATTTAACGACTGTTTACAAACGTTAGTTAGCTTTCTGGCGTTCAACTACAAGAGACGGGGAACGTTAAATTGGATAAGGATTGTTATATAAACAAACATTAGGGTTGTTTAATGTAGATTTGCTGATGTTTGGAGGATAAATAGGAAGAAGACAGTAAAAAGCATTTGAGAATTTTATAGTAAAATTATCATTATATAAAGTAGGGTAAATGAAATAAATTATAATATATTATGTTGAAAATAATATTAAATTCCATTCGTTTGAATTTTGGGAACTGAGGTATTTATTTAGTATTTTCTATCACACTATTGGTCACTGGATAAATACCTCTAATTATATTATTTTTATTTAATGTCTGTTAATAACTATTAATTTTTTATATAGGCAAATGACAAACCTCGGGCTGCATAAAGCCTTTTATATACATTTTTGGTCACTCGAGCTATTGTATATATTATAATGATTGTGTTGTATAAATTTAAAATGTTGACTCTGTTATTAATAGTAGATGAGTTAGTTGTATCTGTGATTTGTCTGTTTTATTGTGATGGAAAAAAAATTTGACTTGTAAATGGATATTTATTAAGGGTTTTGTAATTTGTTGATTTTTATTAAGTTTTATATAATGTTATGTATTTTATAAATCGTAAGTTATGTTGTATAATTGTTTAATTAAATCCGAGCTCTTGAAAAGGAATTTCGGAATGAAATTCGAAACATTGTTTGTTTAAAAAAGCAAAATCGTCTGTAATCTGTCATTAGCCTATATAAAAAAAATAATTTTTATCCCGGGATGTGTTAGTGCCAACACTTCGAAAAATTGCTTAAGAAATTACTGGTAAAACCAAGCAACAGATGTTTTCCCCATATCGAGCGTTTGGAAACCTTTTGTTTTTATCACGTGCCTAACTATTTCTTCAAGACACCTGCAAAAGTTAACTATCTGTTTACATTATTAAATACTTTCTAATCTTAGTGCGGTCGAGACAGTTCTCCCTTGCAAGTGACGTAGTCATGATAACTGAGACTTAACAAATATTTTTGCTTAAAAACTCTAAAGAAATAAATGACTCATGTTAATTTTTGTTTGGACCATAGACAGTGATGAAAATAAATGACACTCTAGACCTATGTTTACATTTATACGTACTTTCTAGTTTTATCGTGTTCCCTCTTGTAGCATTGTAATTAAAACGATTTTAAACTTGGGGATTTGAAGTTGAAAATACATAGACAGCCTTGAAATTAGGGTATATACTTTGAGACATATTACACATAGAATATTCAAATACGATAATTTTGTAACTAATTTATAAATATATATATATATATATATATATATATATATATATATATATATATCTGTTTTTGTATTCAAACTTTGAAAATATATACTCTAGTTTTGTTAATATTTTCTAAAATTTGTTTCATTAATGGTTGAAAGATTTTGACGTGGTTCTGATTTAAACTTAATAATTTTTAAAAATCGTTTTCAAAGATATAGGCCTAAATGTGAATGTATAAAAATGGCATTATTTGAAGTTTGCAATTGAACTTAGAAAAATAGGACTTGTTGAGCTTTTAAGTTAAATTTATACAAGTTTCCGGGGCTTAATGTTTTCGAAAGAACTATATCACACACTGATAAAGATCGTTTAATGCACTCGAAAACGGTATATATTATTGGCAAGACTTAAAATAACGTTCCTAGTTTAGAACGTATATATGGTAACATATGTAACAGGAAAAAATCGACGTTGACTACTTTTCCTTCGGTCAAGTATTAAATTTTAATAAATGCCTAAAAACAGTTTTTTATTACCGTATGAGGCAAATGGTACTGAAATAGCTGTAAGATTTTATTTTATTTCATTTTATTTTACTTACATAGTCTTCCCTGTATTAGTTAACACCATGTCATCAGAAACTAGACTCAAATAAAATGCGTCAACATGAATATGCGCCGTCGGCAAAACCTATCGAGAAGGCAACTACAGCTGATTCAGATTCAGTATATTTTGGCGCATATGCGTTAACCTAAATTTATTTGTAGAGAGAAAGGAAAATAATTTAGTACCATCTCGTTGTATCTACGTTAGCAGGTGGCTCCCAGACATTGATATATACGTAATGGCTTCAACATAGTTTATTTGTTCTTTGACTTTGGGTAAAGACCCAAATCACACGTGCCAACCCCGGCGCCGTCCACCGCCCGCTGAGTCGGTCCTTGTGTCACCCGACACCATGCCATGGACAAACACTTCAAACCCCCACTGGCTTCATAGATAACTTCACTAAGCCTGCAGAACTGCAGACAGATCACGTGATACGGCCAGTCATTTCGTATAAACGTTGAGCTAGAAGCTTTGAAGCATCTTTTTTGCAAAAAGGAAACTTAATTTCAGAATTATCTCCAATAAAATATACCTCTAGTTTTGACATTACTTGTTTGACGAGGTTTAAATAGTTAGTGGCCTATTTCGTAAAACGGAAATTATATTTTTTAATTATTAAAAAATTCTAAATCTATTAAATTAATTGATTTTTTGGCTCTACATTGAAGTAGTGTTAATGACTAATAGCCTACATTATACAATAGTAATATATAGCCCACTCTTCAAAATATACTAAATACAAGAATATCAATCAAATAATATCTAATAGGCTACTATACAGATCTAATGCAATTAGTTATGTAGGCTATTAGACTTTAATTTTACTATCTTTAAAATATAATTTATTATTAGATTATTACTCTTGTATTGTTCAATAGGTAGGCCCCTACCTCCTTCTACCCCAGTTGAGAGCTCTACTTCTGTTAGGTAATCATGCCGATGCGATGCCATAATTTTTTCTCCTATTCCCAAAGGATCATCGTGTTTTTTCTCACTCCTAACCATATCCCTTTACTATTTTTATCTTTTTTACAAAGAGGTGTAGCGTGTAGACATCTCCACACCAATAGAGAGTAGGTCTGAGGTGAGCAATCCTGCACACATTATGTCATGATCTCCTTTTTATCCTCAACCAGGGGGTCTTTCATCTCAAAAGAAAAATTTTAACCGACTTCAAAAAAGGAGATCATGAAATAAATCACTTTGATCGGTTCTGTATTCGATCCATATGTTTTGTTTCTGCTTGTTCCACGATGACTTTGGAAATATTCAACCTATCAAAGGGATTTTGCTTGCAAATGAAAGAGGAAACCTTCTTGGTGGTTAGATTATAGTTACATCCCGATCCGGATGATTTGAAGACAATAATACGCCATTTAAAGTTTTTTGAGTTTTTTTTTAATAAAGATTATGAATTAGGACTATAAGGTAATTATTTAGGAAAATAAACAATCACAGCATTTATTTTATGTAGTTTTCTACCACAAATAAAAATAATATAAACAAAAAATATGTATAAAATGAATAGATTTTTATTTTATTTCTGATTGATAAATATACTTAGAACGAGCATATCGAATAATAATGAACGAATTTTTCACATGAAAGAGACTTTTTGATGGTCTACCTATATTGATCCTATAGAACTCGAATGAAATAAGATACACTAAAAATAAGATTTATTTAATTTACCATAAGTAAAACATTCAATAATCCCCAGGTAAAAACCTCATCACTTCAATAAATAGCAAGAGATAAATTTTATAAATATAACTTTACTATCGATTTTCTCTTTATTTTTTAATAATATTTTATCCAAAGGTTCCTAATAATTATTAAGGACAACATTATTGTGTACTTGCCGGAAATATTGCATTAGATAATTAACACATTTTAAACAAAAATGAAAAAATAATTATAAGATAAGACATAATATGAAGGGTTTTGAAAAACAAATGCATCATAAATTAATTCTTTTTCATTGTGTTTAATTTATATCTTTAAATAGTACTGTTTGTATTTATTTTAGGCCTGTTTCTTTATAAAATGTCTTTTATCATGTGTCCTAAATTAATTTTAAGAAAGTCAAATGTTCCATTATTTTGTAAATTTAATTTTACACTTTTTATTTTTCACTAAAATGAATATACCTGTTTTCAAAATACCATAAAATATACCATTGAACAAAATATACCTTTGTTCGAAATTTGTTTTTGTTCACACAAGATATTAGTTAAAATATTATATTGATTTCGCCTTTTTATATATTATTCATTTGTTCATCCTTACACATACTGTTTTCTTCTTTTAACTTTTTATTCTCGTACATTCATATTATGATATATGTTCGCTCCAACACTATTTACGGATTTGCTGGCACTTGTACAGTTAAGAAATATTTAGGAACTATATTACGAACTCAGAGCCAAATTAAAGCTGACACAATGAGACACTCCTCGCTGGTCGTGTACCAAAACAAACATTAGCGTCTCACGATAAAATGTTAGGTAATTCAAAAAGTGCACAAGAGGAAAGAGAGATAAAAGCAAGCATTTGCAGGTGGAATACAGAGCGCGGTCCCCCGCGGTGAGGCGCCTTGTTAGCTAAGATCTGCCAAGAGAGATTTTACTGAGCTCACACAAAGCTCGAGCTGCAAAACTTACATCTTGATCGCTTCATTGTATCTCTTTAATAATTTACTTATTATAAACAAAAAAAATTAATACAACCTTTTAAAGTGTATATTAAAACTCCCTCTGACGTCAGTAAAATTTTCCAGAAAAGTTATCACTGGCGGAAATTCTTTCAAGGGAGTTTGTATTGATATTACGGAGGGTCTGGCGACTAATTTATAACCAAAGGAAATTTTGAAAATAAATTTAACATAAATTAATAAAGCTTTAAAAGAGACACAAGTAGACTGATGTATTAATTGAATTTCTTAATAATTAAAACTATTAAAACTATTAAAACACTATTAGTAAATACTACTCAACAAACGTTACGTTAAAATAGATGTAGGCTACGGAAGGTTAGTGTAATTAGGATATCAAGTTGTAGGATTGCGAAAAATAAATTTTATATTTCGACAAATACAATTTTACAAATATGTAGGCGTAAATTAGGAAACAATACCAGACTCATAAAATGTTCGTTACATGATACAATCGCTGATTTATCGATTTTCTTACAAAACTAATCTATAGCTATGACATGTAGGTGATTTTTATGAGATATATTATTTAAATATACTAGTACATATATATATATATATATATATATGATTCGATGTCTTAAGTGACTATCTGTCAACGTAGAGTCGAAATAAAAATAGGTAGAATCTTGAAATTTTCAGGGTACATTCCGTACACTATATGCTATTCATAGATGAACACTAAAAAATGATTCTGCAAAATGTTGGTATTGAAAGGTAGAAATTAGAAAATTCCGTAGAAAGTCTACAAGTACCATATGAAATGCACAGAGAAAGTATAAAAACCAGAGAAAGTATGCACAGAGAAATTCAGAGACTATACCTGTTCTGCAATTAGTAGCCTATAACCTCATACGAAAAAAACCATTCCATAATCATAATCAATTACTAGTTGTTTTTAAATCTATTAATTTAACATGTAAGAGACGATTTTAACGCGTGCAGGCGAAGCCGCCACTGGTCGATATATATTGATTTATAATATGTAGGCCTATTATTATACGTAATATAGCAATTTCCTATTGAGATATATATATATATATATATATATATATATATATATATGTATATATTTATACATTTTATTTAAAGGTATTAATTTACCTACATTAATACAATACTTTATAGCCTATAGGCCTACGTAGGTACATAGGGATATATCTTGCATTATTACAGTATATTGTACACTATTGTAACGTAAACTATTGTACACTATTGTACAATGATGTCATTGTATTGAATTACATAGTATTTAATTGTATTATATTAAAATTTATATGATACTTAGCGGAATTTTAATAGGTCTATTGTTCACTATATTACACTGATACTTCTAGCCAGGATGTTCTCGTTTACTTTAATGGGAGATAGAAACAGATTAGGCCTATATTACAAATGGGATACTCGGGTATATTTGAGAAATAATGTTTTCGAACACTTCCGAAACTTGCAACATTATAAATGTCCTTTTCTCTACCAGTACGAGATGTTGACAACCCAATTTGTTTTTGGCGAGTGCTTTTTGTTAAAGGACCGAGCTGCGCAAAGGGAGCCGCTGTTTTGAAAGCAAGCAGGGCTCTCCTGACACGAAACAGAAGGTATATATTTCAGACCGCGTGTCACTGTAATGTTATCTTCCAGTTTGACTATCTTCCGAAGGTTCGTCTGGTTTGCGTTAAGGGTGTAATCGCAACAAATGCGGCAATGTAGGGGTTTCAAAGTAAATAAGGGGAAGTAGAAATATATTTACTCGACAATATGTTGTTGTCTTGATGATTTCGATGTTTTTCAAAAACAAATATGTGTATGTTTTTTTTTTAGGAATATTTAGAAAACTTTAAAATAGTACAATGTTATGCTCAACTACCCGGAAATGCTTAGGCTGTCTATGAGTTGCTTGTACATGCCGTAACCAACTAGACTACATTTTATCTCGTAGGGGATGGCTATGCAATTAAAAGCTATATATAGTATGATTTTTCAATTTCCTCTATTAGTTCACACTTTTCATATATATATATATAGATAGATAGATAGCCTATATATATTTATATATATTATGATTTTTCACTCTCTTCTATTAGTTCACACTTTTCCTATATATATATATATATATATATATATATATATATATATATATATATATATATATATATATATATATATATTAAAATAGCATAGGTTATTCAAATACAAGAATATTTATTAATTTATATCCAAAGATTTTCGTTGGTAAACAGTACCAACATCATCAGGAATGAAAATTACAATAATGTAATTAATGACGCATTAAGTGTTGGGTTACACTTAATCGAAAAAAAATGATGGAAATAGCGGAATTTGAACAATAAAAATTCGTTAAAAAATAAGTCTTGAAAAATTCTAGTTTATTATATATTTTTAAAACTTGCAATATCATTAAAAAAGTATCGTAATATAAAAAAGAGGTAAATTGTGTTTTTTCAAGTTGGTGTACATGTGAACCATTGCAAGTACAGTAAACCTACATCTGCCATAAAACACAGGACATGTAATCCTAGGGAGCGCCTTGTACGCAAACAGTGCGGTTTGTTTACGAGAATGGCAGGGAAATGTAGGAAGCTCATGACAAGTGTGTAAACCGTGAAGGACATTTTGTAAGCTAATGACCACTCTGTGACCCCTACACCGAACACGATGATAGGTGCATGTCGTTCGAGCCCGCTACGATACGACTATACTTACCCCACTATTAGCACGTACGTAAGCCTTATCGATATGATATTGGGCAAAATGGAAGCTATGTAATGGCGAATGCCTAAGTGCTTTGCGCGCTCGGGTAGAAACAACGCCGTCTAGTTGGCATCATGGATAAATGTACAGGAAACAAATATTTTCAATTAACTTACTCGGAAGAAAAAAACAGGAAGTACCAAGTTAAATGTGGGCATGCAACTCGACGAGCTAAAGTAAACAAAATGGAGTCGTTATTTGAATCCGAATAAAATAGGGGCATAATAAAACAAGATTAAAAATTTGTAGCCTATATCAGGATTGTTTTGATTTAAAGAAGGAATTGAATTTATACAGTAAATGAAAAATATAAAATACACATTTTAATGTCCATTTCTGCTTCGGTAAAAAAAAAAATTCTATTTTAGTTACTTTTTGTAAAATAATTAAAATTAATAAAATTATTAAGTACCTAGTCACTAAATAGCTTTCGATGAAGAGTAACAAATGTTATTATTTTATAGTGAATGTTCATTTTATTAATAAGTAGTGCTAATTTAACATAAAGTTTATTTACCAAAATTTTATTATATCTTTTATTTTAGCTGTATGATGAGTGTAATAATTAATTAATAACGCACATTTGGCCGATAATTATTATATTATTGCTTCACAATTAATAATTTGTTTCTGAGATTTATTAATATATTGACTAATAATTAATCATTTTTTTCTTACAATTATTAATTTTTTGATCCACAATTAATAATTTATTGACCCAGAGTTGACAATTTATTGCTCACAATTAATAATATATTGACTCATAATTAATAATTTATTGCCTCACAATTATTAATTTTTTGATCCACAATTAACAATTTATTGGCCCAGAGTTGATAATTTATTGCTCTAAATTAATAATTTATTGACTCACAATTAATAGTTTATTGACTCACGATTAATAGTTTATTGCCTCACAATTAATATTTTTTGATCCCTAATTAATAATTTATTGACTCACGAATAATAGTTTATTGCCTCACAAATAATAATTTATTGACTCACGATTAATAGTTTATTGCCTCACAAATAATAATTTATTGACTCACAATTAATAATTTATTGACTCACTATTAACATTTTATTTACTCACGATTAATAGTTTATTGCCTCACAATTAATAACTTTTGATCCACAAATTAATAATTTATTGACTCACTATTAAATAGTTTATTGCCACACAAATAATGATTTATTGACTCACAATTAATAATTTATTGAATCACTATTAATAGTTTATTGCTCACACTTAATAATTTATTGACTCACGATTAATAGTTTATGGCCTCTCGATTAATAATTTATTGACTCACAATTAATAGTTTATTGACTCACAATTAATAGTTTATTGCCTCACAATTAATAATTTTTGATCCACAATTAATAATTTATTGTCTCACAACTAATAGTTTATTTCCTCACAATTATTAATTTTTTAATCCATAATTAGTGATTTGTTGACACAGAGTTGATAATTTATTGCTCACAATTATTATTTTATTGATTCACAATTAATAGTTTATTGCCTCTCCAATAATAATTTGTTTCTGAGATTTAATAATATATTGACTAATAATTAATCATTTTTTTCTTACAATTATTAATTTTTTGATCCACAATTAATAATTTATTGACCCAGAGTTGACAATTTATTGCTCACAATGAATAATATATTGATCCACAATTAACAATTTATTGGCCCATAGTTGATAATTTATTGCTCTAAATTAATAATTTATTGACTCACAATTATTAATTTATTGACTCACGATTAATAGTTTATTGCCTCACAATTAATATTTTTTGATCCCTAATTAATAATTTATTGACTCACGATTAATAGTTTATTGCCTCACAAATAATAATTTATTGACTCACGATTAATAGTTTATTGCCTCACAAATAATAATTTATTGACTCACAATTAATAATTTATTGACTCACTATTAACATTTTATTGACTCACGATTAATAGTTTATTGCCTCACAATTAATAACTTTTGATCCACAAATTAATAATTTATTGACTCACTATTAAATAGTTTATTGCCTCACAAATAATGATTTATTGACTAACAATTAATAATTTATTGAATCACTATTAATAGTTTATTGCCTCTCCAATAATAATTTTTTGATCCACAATTAATAATAATTTATTGACCCACAACTAATAGTTTATTTTCTCACAATTAATAATTTTTTGATCCACAATTAATAATTTATTGTCTCACACTTAATAATTTATTGACTCACGATTAATAGTTTATGGCCTCTCGATTAATAATTTATTGACTCACAATTAATAGTTTATTGCCTCACAATTAATAATTTTTGGTCCACAATTAATAATTTATTGTCTCACAACTAATAGTTTATTTCCTCACAATTTTTAATTTTTTAATCCACAATTAGTGATTTGTTGCACAGAGTTGATAATTTATTGCTCACAATTAATATTTTATTGATTCACACTTAATAGTTTATTGCCTCTCCAATAATAATTTTTTGATCCACAATTAATAATAATTTATTGACCAACAGCTGATACTTTATTGCTCACAATTAATAATTTCTTGATTCACAATTAATAATTTATTAACCCACAGTTAATAAACTACATTGTTCACTAAAACGCGTTTCAAAAACATTGTCATCGTCAGTGAGTTATAACTACTACAAAATGTAATAGTAATTACTACTAATCTAAGTAATTTGAGTCAATAGATTATTAATTGTGAGCGAATGTAGATTTCCAATTAAATAATACAGTTTATAACATTAAATATCACTGCTATTATGAAGTTAAGCGAAATAAACTACCATTACAATCAGAACGTTTGCCTATAAAATTTATAATTTCGTTAACTAATGATGTGGAAGGTTAAAGTAATTAATTTCAATATGTATTTAAATGGAGGCCCCAATGGTTTTGGAACAGTCCCCCAATTTCAAACGATAGTTTTTATTGAATAATATTTTTTTAATTTTTAAAGCTAAATTATTTTGTACTAAACACATAATCTGAGTTCAGCCTTTAAGAGATTATATTTTATTGAAACACAAATTCTAACCATTATAATTGGACATAATGGCCTTGTGATTACGACAAAATAAACACGTCCATGGTAACGCGACCATTAAGGGGGGCCCGGAGGAATATCTTCATTTACTTATCGACGCAATCAGCAATCACTTCTGTTTAATGAAAGGTATTGTGCAAACATCAACTCCCACTGCCGCGATGATTACAGACCGCCACTTCCTGGGGAGGCGTGGCCAGACCCAAACTTTAAGATAAATCACCACAGCTTCACGGCTACACCGGGGTCTAGTAAATTATCTTTTGGGAAAACCTCCAACATTATGCTTGCAGCTATAGCGCCAATTTTTCAAAGTAGGTGTTGGTAAAATAAACACAAAGACTGTAAATATTTTTAAATAAGATTTCACTATGAATGTTTTTAAATTAATGGGATTTTTAATTTTTGCAATCTGAATGCATTTATCAGAAATGTCAGAAAAAAGTATTTATTTAATAATTTGGTTACATTAAATTTTAAAGTAATTGAAGGCATCTGAGATGTAATACTAGGGAAAACATTATGCATACCAGCTCATGCAGAAAGTCATCCAAACAGGGAAAAATTTGTAGTTACACTATAATAGTGATACAAAAAAAATTTTAAGTTTTAATAAAAAACAAAAAACACTACAAAACACACTAACGTCAATGATTTTACATTTTATAAAAAAGAGTTTCATTATGTTTTTCTTAATATTAATAATGTAAATGTAAAGTACCCGGTTAGGTTAGATTTATGTTTTTTTAATTATGTTGTAGCATGTCGTAAGTAAAGTCATTCGGCGACACACACACACATGCATATATTCACATTCAATAAATTATTCCTGTAATTAGTGTATATTATTTAATCTTAAAAATAATTCTAACAGGAAAACTTATTTGATATCCTATATATATATATATATATATATATATATATATATATATATAGAGAGAGAGAGAGAGAGAGAGAGAGAGAGAGAGAGAGAGAGAGAGAGAGAGAAGGAGGGAGGGAGAAAGAGAAAGAGAGAGGTATATATATGCTTGTGTGTGTGTGTGTGTGTGTGTGTGTGTGTCTGTGTGATAAGAAGTAAAATTATCGTTGCCCTTTTTTTTAAAGATTTAATGACATTACCACTAAAATTGATTGTTTTTACCGCCTACTTCAAAATTTCTCGCATCATAAAGTATTAAGTTTTAGACAATACCGACTACGTCTAGAAAACCGATAAATCCGACACGGCATGAATACTGTTTTGAAATTTGCTGTGAAATACCACAGCCTAAGTGAAACCACACACATTAAACACTATAACTTGACTGTTTATTTAGTATTTTTTTTTTTTTTTTTATAACGACGAGAATGCTTTATGCACAGAGTGTGGGACTCCTCTCGATACTGCACTAGGCTCTACATCTGAAAGTTTACCCACTAAACTCGTCACCCTCCAGGCAGATTTCCACCCCGGAACCGCCGAAGCATTACTTCAAGGTGGTGCCTGTTATACTTCCTCCATTATATTACGGATCTAGCCATCCTTCTTCTTTTTTACATCGTAGAATAGATTCGATGTATTTCGATGCCATATTCCAGTTGGCTTCCGATGCAAGCATCGTCCGCACAAAGCTCTTTGGGGAGAGACCCGTGGCATGTGTCATCAATCGACTCCTCTGGTCTACGAATCTGGCGCACTCAAAGAAGGTGTGCCTCGAGTCATCCAGTTTGTCGCTACATATCCGGCAGTTCTGGGACAGAACTTTTCCCATCTTAAACAGGTATGCCCTAAAGTACCCGTGGCCTGTCAGGAACTGTGTGATATAGAAGTTCACTTCCCCGTGCCTGCGTTCTGTCCATTCCTTTAAGCTTCCTATCAGAAGGAAAGTCCACCTACCTGACCGTTCATGATTCCATCGTTGCTGCCACTGGTTCATGGTTTGTGCTCTGGCTCGCTTGACTGCCTCTATCTTGCCTATCTCTTTACTGTTATTATATACAAATTTCCTCTCTTGAGCCAATAGATCGATTGGCACAACACCTGCCACAACCAGCACAGCTGCCGACGAAACAGTACGGTAGGCGCTCGCTATTCTTAGCGCTCCCATTCGTTGAATCGTATCGAGTCTGGTACGATACTTCTGTACCTTCAAAGTGTCGGCCCAGATTTCAGCACCGTAGAGCATGATGGATTGCACCGTAGACCATAGGAGTCGCCTCCTGCTTGCCCTTGGGCCACCGACGTTAGCCATCAATCTTGCGAGTGACGAGGCCACAGCCGCAGCCTTATCACAGGTCATGCGAAGATGTTCCCCGTACGTCAGCTTGTTGTCCAGCTTGACTCCTAAGTACTTCACCGCTCTCTTAGTGAAGAGCGTCTCCTGTCTCACAACCATTGGTACCACCATCGGCATCCTCCTTCCAGATAATAAAACTATCTCAGTCTTGGAAACGGCCAGATATAGACCGTGTTGTGCCATCCATAGGTTAATCTTACGCATGACCTGATTCAGCCGTACCTGCGCCAACTCAGTGCTGCGAGCTGTAATGACAGCAGCAACATCATCGGCGTAGCCCACCAGATATGCATCTTCTGGCATTTCTAATCTCAGAAGACCATCATATGCCACATTCCACAGGTCTGGTCCCAGTACCGATCCTTGGGCTGCTCCAGCTGTGATTTCCTTTGTCCACTGTCTTCCGTCAGCAGTCCAGATCAGCCGCCGATCCCTCAGGTAGTCTCTGATCACGGCCAACAGATACCTTGGAACAAAGAATTTCCGTTCCAGCGCCTCCATTATGGTCGACCATCGCACAGAGTTAAATGCGTTCTTCACATCTAACGTTACCAGCATAACAATCGGTCTGGCACCATGACACACAAGATCTCCCAATTTCCTGGCCTCTATGACCTGTTGGATCGCCGTTACTGTGGAATGCCTTTCCCTAAATCCATGCTGGTTCTTGGTAAGGCCTCCTGCCGCCTGTATTGCCTTTTGTAGCCTCGGTCTTATTAATTTTTCCATTACCTTTCCCAATGTGTCCAGCATGCACAACGGTCTGTAAGATGATGGATCGTCAGAGGAGCCCTTCCCTTTATTTATGAGCACAAGCCGCGCTACCTTCCACTGTGATGCGAATATGCCTGACTTCAGACAGGCATTGTACATGTCCAGTAGAGGCCTTGGTTGTACTCGAACCACCACCTTCAATACCTCTGGTGGGATTCCGTCTGGTCCTGGTGCTTTCCCATTTTTTAATGACATCACGGCCGTGATCAGTTCTGATTCAGTGAACAAAGGAATATCACCGCTCCCACGTGGTTCTTCAGGAGAGATCAGACGCTGGTGATCGGGAAATAGTGCTTCCACAATTCGTCTCGTTGCGCTGGCGCTCAATGCCTGGTCAGAGGATCCGCCGCTCAGCTTTCGTAGTATTATTTAGTAAGTATTATTACAGTAATATATCCGGGCATTACAATTTAGGCCTAACTGTATCTGTTGTTACGGTATCTGTTATTACTAAAAACATAATGTAATAATAAAACTTAAATCGGATATGGGTAATACGCACAAAACTATAGTTTAGGCACAACAGCAGTAGTAGTTTAGGAACACTGCTATCTTGAAACTGTCACATATAATATAAACTGAATGTTCATGTAAGCTCAGCAATGGAGCAATGTCTCACTTTACCACTGCATTTTGTCATCAATGTGGTAAATTATTCAAATTTGTTTCATATTTTAAGATAAACAGGTATTTTCCAGTTTTAACTACTGCAAAATATTTCTTTACCCTAACTGAAAAACTCCTAGCGTTTAGGGAAGTTAGTAAAAAAATGTGCTTCTAATTTTGAACGAAAATCTCCGTCCGTAGGGAGACTGACATGTCACAAATAGTTCCACTGTATAAATCCACTGTAGTTTTAGTTAAGCCAGACGTAAATATATTTTATTAATATACTTTATCGTAAATAAATAACCTGAAGTTAGGCCTACATTTACATGTTTTACCCTAAACCTGTTCACCCGAAGAACGTAATAAATTTTTCAATGCTTTTTAAATTATGTAATAAGTTTTTGCTCTTGTTCCGTTTCAAAGAGAAGATATTTGGAAGAGGTGGGGCTGCAGCCCCGCTAATGAATTGTCTAGGTTTCAGCCCCTGGACAGACTTTTATGTGCTTATCTGAGGCGAAACTGCTTTTCATTAATAACCGAACAATATAAATGCAGTTTTTATTCATAAGGAATGAGAGACCCATAAAATTCTCTGAACGTAATTAAAATATCCTCCGGTGGGCGTTGAAGCCTCCTCTAAGAGTCTGTAAACGGCTTCATAGCGACGGGCTCTCGTCACACCTCCCTCCGGGCTGCTTGTTTCTTCGCAGGCTCCATTTACTCTTGGTTAATGTGTGGTCGTAAGCCCATCATCTACATCGGAGCCCTGTGCCTACCATGGACACTCGTGATGCCGCGGTGTTTGGAAGTTGGAATAAATTGCAGCAATGGCGTAAACAGAAAAATATTTAAAAGGCTGGTGGGTGAAGAGAGGTGAAGATAACCCCGCTTGGAAAATATCGTAGCTATAGTGTAAACTCTAAGAGCCTTCTATCTGAGGGAAGTAGATTTAGGCCTACTCTGTGGCATTACACAATCATTAATTAGCTTAATTTATCATATAATAAAGTCTTTTACATTTAAAAGTTTGTTATAAATTACTTGTATTTTGTACATCAAAAATTACATGAAGATCAGGCTTATGAATATTGCAGGCACCCTTTTTCAGTTTATACCATAAAACCACCTATTTATTACATTGTGAGTGACCCTATTTATTATTGATTATAGTATGGAATACATAACATCATCCGTAAATAATATGGATTGCAGTGAGCAATATGGGTTTGTTATTATTTAATAAGTAGATATAAAACACAGCAAAACGCAAACATGGGATGATATTTTAATTTACATTTAGTGCTATTTTATAGTTTAAACTTTTCACTTTTCCATTTTTGTATTTTTTAAACCCACCCCAAATCTCCCTTTTAAATCCGCAACTGCATTACACTAAAACTGATTGCAACAACTTTCGGTAGAATAAAGACACATTCAACAACCGAAAATATTTTTTTTTAATTTTATATTTTAGTTTTTATTTGGATAACGACCTTATCCCCATTAAAGTACTCTCAATTACATTTGGCGCATTAGTCCCATCGGTACTTCAACTGTTCGAAACATTGTTTATTCTTCGTCAGTAATGGCTGACAGTTCCTTCCTTGACGCCATTAATATTGTAGATTCTGTATCCTCCTATGGTCCGCTTCATGCGAAGTACGAGGTCAGAGGAAACTTGCAATGTTTTCTTAAAAACTGGTTTAGATAGATTATCGTGCTTTGCGTGGTATATTTACAGGATAATACACAAATAATCTAAAAGACATTACACAGAAACATTTCAATATGCCTAGAAAAAATAAAACTAAAATTTCTTAAGTTGAACTGTTAGAGTCCAGCAAAGCGTAAAGTGAAGACAGTGAAAACGTTTGGTAAAATAAATCTGTTATAAATACAAATAGCTTACAAACAGGTTTCATTGTAAGTCAGCTGGTTGAAGTCGAATCCTCTACAGAATCAAATTTTATAGTGTGAATGTTTGGTGTGGTTTTTCAATGTCTATGGCATTATCTGAGTATAAATCTTCCTCTGTAGGATAATTCAGGTGGTGAAGGCCTGCAGCAACTGTAGGGAAGTTGAAAACATGTTGTGGTGGAAGGTCTTCGTCGAGACATTTGCCACACTTTTAATATTGTTTAGCCCTACCGTATGCGCCAAAATAAACAGTACTGAAACTGAATCACCTGTAGTTGCCTTCTGTCTGATATAGAGGCATTCGTGGTCGTTTTTAGGCCTCAGGAGATTTTGTTGTGCCTGAAACTAACCTTTTCGTTAACAATGGTTCCAGTTAGATGGCGAAACCAGCCACACTCCCTTAAACCAGGGACACACTTGTCATGCAGCCTTTCGATTATTCTGCCGTCTGGACGACTGCATAACAAGGGAATTGACAATGATTCAGGACACACCTTTCCGTCACGTGACCAGTCCTACTCCAGTCTGACTCCGTTGTCGTTGTCTGATCATGCTGCCGGACTACTGCATAACAAGGAAATTGACAATGATTTGTCATGCCGCAGGCCATACCTTTCCGTCACGAGACCAGTCCTACACAAGTCCGTCTCCGTTGTCCTTGCCCGATCATACTCCGACAGTGCAGACTACTCGTATCCTGTTGCGGGACGCTTGTCGGATAAACAAATGTCAGCTAATATCGGCTGTAAATAGTCTAGGACGTGACATAAGCAATATCTAAAGCTGCGTTTACATTATCCATCAATATCTCTTTGTGAAACGCATCACGCAAGAAAAATAAAATTTCCGAGTTAACTCGGGCTAGTAAGTTAAGTGGATTATTATATTGTTTTTTGGAGGATTTTTTTTTAGCTCCCTTATTGTGATTAATAATTACATATAAAATCATATACAAGTATCTGCTATAAATCAGTTAACATTTAGCTTACTAACCACTACCCCTATTCTTACAAATCTCTTACTTATATATATTTATTAAATAAACAATAACTGTTCTTAGGGTATTATTAGACAATTGTTCCTTTATGCTTTAGTTTTGCTATCTCCACACATTTGTTCACTGCAAATTTTCAGTCCCTTTCACATTAACAGAATCTTAAATTTTATAAATCTGTAAGTTTTGTTTTTTTATACCTTGGTAAATATAGTTTTTAAGAATTCGATCAACTAACGATAGACATAATAACCTTAATTGTTTTTCATATATTGGTAAGTTTTGTTTTTAAGAACAGATAAATCACAGTTGCTAAATGTCTCAACATTAGCGTACAGTACCTTCCAAGACTGACGAAGTCGGCACAGAGACTGACGATGGCGAGATGGATTGCTGAAAGGAACAGGAACAGTGTGCTCATTATTTTCCGATCCCGCATCGATCAGATTTTTGGAGCAGAATCGGACCAGAGTCGGATCGGAAAGGTTCATGACCAGTGTGTTCCCGGCATGGCTTTCCTTGAAGAAACTTTTGGCAACCGCAACAGCTCTCTTACAACAAACTTTCCTTACTCATCCCACTCCCCCGATCTTACACCATTACTACGTCAGGGAACGATAAAGGGGAACATATTCCGTGATGAATCATTAACCACCATCGTCCTACAGGAAAAACCATGTGTATAACGAGCATGAAACAACCCATCTTCACAAAAATGATGGAAACCCTTCAAAATTGGTACGAGTGTTACCTTAACTTGAATGGAGGTCATATAGAACGTGTTTATAAACGAGTTTAACCGATTTAGCTTCTTTTCACTTGTATGTGTTTGTAACATTATGTAAATTAAATAAAATGAAATCAAATAAAATCTTACAACTGCTAGAATACTGTTTATTTTGGCGCACACGGTATGATGAACTTATCAGTGGCAACGTCATAAAATATATTTTTCTGGTGGAAGCTTTAAAAAAAAAACTAAATGCTTTGCAATAAAATTCGTTAAAATTTTTTATTGCTGTTAAAGAAATTACATTAGACACTGTATTTTAGTATTTTCAGCATGCAGGAAATAATAAAATAAATTAAATACGGGCTTAATTTATTTCCGAGACTTGCATGTAATAAAGAATGTTGAAGGAGCTGCCAGCAACCAGCAGTAAAACCGTTTTATATTCTAAACAGTGCTTACCAATACGTTAATTTATTCGTCCGAAACTGTTCATCATTGGATTTCAGATCCACTTCCTAACCGAAGTGTGTGGCCGATAGAATCGAGGACAGGCGCGTCCGTTCATGGTCCTGAATATATAACATTAAAATAGATTTAGTTGGTAGCTGCCGACGGAAATCGGCATCAGACCAATCACAACAAAGCCAGGACGCTGCTATCGTCTTCCCATCTGGCCGTATCTCCAGCATTTTGGTAACTGGAGTTAATTATGCCCGGGGACAGCCGGGATGCCTGATCCTTATTTACACACCCCGATGCCTTATCTCGGACCACTTAGAGTTTGACCGATTCAATTTCGTGTTGACATTTTATTGCTCTGGCTTCTCATTGCCCCAAGTTTAAGTGATATTGAGGTAAATACTAGGTTCAACATAAATCCGGGCCGGTCGTAAAGGTATTCGTTAGGTCGGGGCTTACTTGCGTTTCACACACAACCGGAATAAATTACCGGGAATTCTTTCTAAGTAAATTACTTCTTCAGATTTAAAATGGAGAATTAAAATATCTGTTGTTTATTTTTTTGGAATTGTTGTCGTGTAAGGAATATAAACAATTACTAATTACTTAATAGTTTTTAAAAGGTATAAATACTATCCATCGTAAATTAGAAAGGAATGTTAAGTATTAGAATTAATTAAAATACTTAAAGAATTCGAGACATCTACATTTACGAAAATCCCGTTAGATCTTACTGTAACAATGAGTAACTACATAATAGGCGTACGAATTGTTGATTTAAGTTCATACAAATTCTTTTCTGACGCAGTAGGCCTAATAATATGAAATAAATAGACAACCACTGTAGACCCTTCCTGGCGATACGCTACACGTGTAAAAATATTGCTTTAGTTGTGAAGTTCGTTTAGTAGTAGATTATCCCTCATTTTTCTCACCACGTTCTTTTGTCATTGACAATTTGGTATTTTCGTGTGCAATACGGTATTTTTACAAGTAATGAGAACAGAAAAGTTAATCTGGGAGATGAAAAAGCATATATAGGCTACTTTTTTATTGCTATTGGAAATCGAATCCGTGACATTATGTAGAATAAGTCTTGTATGTATATATGTATGTATGTATGTATGTGTAGGCCTATATCCCTATATATATATATATATATATATATATATATATATATATGTGTGTGTGTGTGTGTGTGTGTGTGTGTGTGTGTGTGTGTGTATGTGTGTGTGTATGTGTGTGTGTGTGTGTTTGTGTTTGTGTGTGTGTGTGTGTGTGTATGTGTGTATGTGTGTGTGTATGTGTATGTGTATGTGTGGGTGTGTGTGTATGTGTAAGCCTATATCCCTATATATATATATGTGTGTGTGTGTGTGTGTGTGTGTGTGTGTGTGTGTGTGTGTGTGTGTGTGTGTGTGTGTGTGTGTGTGTGTGTGTGTGTGTGTGTGTGTGTGTGTGTGTATGTGTGTACTAGTGCGCCCGCGTGTGTGTGACTAATATTATTAGTTGTATTTATACAATAAAAAAATAATTACAAGTTAAATACAGAAACTGGTGCTATAATACTCCTAAACAGTAATGTTAGTCTTAACAGGTCCACAGAACGTGAAATATACAGTTATAGATACCTATCTCTCAATATTAATGGGTATAATACAGTAATAGTTTATAAATAACCGAATTGTCACATTGAACAATTAGAGCGTCACAAAAAGACTTACAATTTTTGAAATAATACAGAAATAAAAAGTATAAGTTCATTAAAAAAAAGAGAAAAACCGGCTCTTTATATTTACCATCCGTAGTACAAGGTAAATACATATTGTTATTACCGATGGTAAATGTATTTTGTTTGATTGGAACCCTCATTGCGCCGAGGGAAGCTGTCCAATTTTCCGTTTGTACCACCTGACCACAGGCCAAAGTTTGAGCCATATATTTAAGAAACATTAGTGACTACAACGGGCCGCACGCCACAATCTCTAGACTGTCTAAATAGATTTATATCGTTTTCTAAGTTCATTTATGTGTTTGTTTAACTATATGTAAATGCGGGTTTCGCCGCGAGGCGAGTCGGAGCACCCACTCCACCGTCCACAGGATGCAGTAAATAACACAAAGTTCCCAATAGCTTGAGCGTATGAATCATAGACTTTAGATTTGCATTGAAAACAAGCCATGATGCCCCTTCTATATATACATTATTCAATAATATTTTAGTTTCACCGTATATGTTCCTTAAATCATAAACCCGCTCTTAGGGATGACAGCTAAAACCTAGCCGCCATCTTGGCTTATGTATCTTTATTATGCGGAGCCATAAACATTGGAACATGCAAATAATAAAATATCGCCTTCTTTCCCCTCCCAACGCACAAGTAATTCAACCCCCTTCTTGTCAGCGGTTGACTTCATAGCCTTTCGTTTGTAGTTGACTTCAACGCTGGAACCAGTACATTGTGTCTTTGCGTAACTGGACGTTTTCTATATTTAATTCCTTCAAAAAATTTTATAAATAGAGAAAAATGTTATAGTCTAAGACATAAAGTATAAAGAAATATAATAATTATTGCAATAAATTTTAGCGCCGTATATCAAAGTTTCTCATTTATTTTAATAGTATGAAAAACTAATTATTTTTACTTACAAAAAGGGTTATTTAATTCATGCTACTACAAATGGACTATACGTTTCGATTTTCTATCACAAAATCCTTTTCAAGGGTTAAAATGTTATTAATTTAATATTAAGCCATAATTCACAGTTTTACATTTATAAATAATACTTTCAATCTCAATGAAATCAAACATTTCATTATTCTTAATGAATATTAACACATAGAAATGTTAATTTTTATTGTGTGTCTGTCATTAACCTTAAACTCATTAAATAATTATTATCAGACATTGTATGAAGTGGTAATAATAATTATATTATTCTATAAATATTTGTTTAAAAAAATATTTTTTTATATCATTATTTAAAGCCTTTATTGGTGTACAGTTACAGAAGACCGAGCTCTTTTATATCTAATATAACGAATTAAAGACTCTAAAGTTTTTTTAAAAAACAAGTAAATTAATCAAAGATTTTTAAATAATTTAAGAATTGGGAAAGTCAGAAAAATTTACTAAAATATATACGAATATTATGACAAAAGTAAAGATGAGTTATAAAGAATTCAAATTTGGTTTTACCTAAAATAAACATTGCTATTTACTTATTTATTTCTTGTTGATAACCATGTAGGCCTCTACTTTACTAATATTTTAAATGTAGTAGAATAAGTATGAATACCAATTTTATGTATGAGAAATGATTCTCTATTATTTACACGTAAATCTTATACAATTAAATATTTAATAAAATTTCTCGGTAAGGTATAAAACCAATTTAAACACATAATTGGATGAAATGAATTATAATTAAATATACTTTACTAGGAAGCAAAAATATCAGAGGGATAAACTGTAGAGCAAAAGTGAGTAAATGTTTAAGGAAATTACATTCTTGTTTTTATTAAAAATTAAATCACTTTTTAGAGTGGCGTAAAAACAATATTTAAAAAGAAACCAGAGTTTACTGTTAATTGGCTGTGTAGATACCTTAATACGTAATGTCTTAAATGTTGGAAATTCTACAAACAGCTACTTTTAAAATATGAGTTACATATATCAATGACGCTATATATTCAGATCACCTTAAAATAACTTTCAAGCCTGTAGATATTTAATTAAATATTTTGTAGTTATATTAGAAATACAGAATAATTTTAGGATAATGTTAGAATAAATTACTGTTTTATTTGATATTTCCTGGGAGTCAAACCGAAGTTGGGAAAGTAAATACGGCCGGATTGACCGTAGCCGAGGGTAATAAAATTTTGCCAAATAAAC
>JBAIZL010000383.1:197500-282500 GCA_036971475.1 Prosapia bicincta | reverse complement strand
TTAACATTAAACTACAGCCACTATCTTACCACAGTTTTACTTGAGTGTGACAGGAATAAATCTGGAATAATATGAACTCATCACAGTCTAAACATATCGCGTAGATAAATGTTCGTCCTGCTTAAACTCAATGAACCGTAATAAATTATTAACTAATTTAAAATATCACTGAGGGAAATATCTGTCAGATGGGAAAAGGAAACGAGAATGCTTATAATTTATCTGAAAGAGGCGACGGTCCGTATCTGAGAAGACTGCTATAAATCCGGCCGCTGAAGGCACATTCATCAATGGGCTAAACTTGGCCTTCCAATGAGTATAGGCTACATACGTTTTATCATTTTGTATAATTAAATATTTGGACAGCTCTAACCGTCTGTTTGTAAACCGGGTTCATCTTTTTAAATGGCGGCCTTGAATGAAGAATTTGCCATAATAAACAATATTTGGAACCGTTTAATATATTTTCCGTTTAGGTTTAGCAATAATAGATTCTTCAAACACAGTTTAGGACTTGCGTTTCTACAGAAGCCAAAATACTCGTTAGTCTGTAGTTTATATCCATTTATAAGAAATAAATTTATGTTAATTTATTTACTATTTGCATTCAGTCCAAACATCGATAGAAATTCATTTTGCAAAATCAATAATACATTAAATATCTGGAGCGTGCAATAAGAAACAATTAAATTTATTTATTGTCATAAAACAAAAAAACACTTGTTTGAAATCATCTTAAATAAAATAAAATGTAATAAAACGTAACCTATTAAAAAAAAAAAAAATAGGTTGTGGCACTTGGGGAAGTGCAGACAGAAGCGTAAACGCTTATAGCCACGTCGCTATATGACGTGAGATAAACGTTTAATTTTGCGTAATGAAAACTTACTTAAACAATTGTTATCAGACGCGCCTAAGAAAGTTTTCACATCCAAAATTGAATAATTAAAAATACGTGCCTAACTATTATCGTTATATTGAATTATTTGTTTTGGGATTCATCAAAATTTAAATAAATTAATATATTTATTAACTGATTAAAACTACAATGAAAATATTGGAAAGAACCCCAATACCACAAAAATAATCAAACATAACAAATAAAACAAGCTACTTAAGACTAAACCCTAATCACTCTAGTTTGTACTTCTTGTTTGCTAGATTTTAATTTTGTAATAAAACCCTCTGATGATGATGTCATGGTCATCGAAATGTACATAAGAGTTTAATCTTAAGTAACTTGTTTTATTTGTTATTTTTGATTATTTTTGTGGGATTGGGGTTCTTTCCAATATTTTCATTGTACCACTGTGCTCTTGATATTATGTATGATTAAAACTATTTAATAATATCCTTTTTCCTTAACTGTTCAATAGATAATGTAACCTAACCTACGTGTTAAAGCAATAGGTATGTTTTAACAAAGCGTATAACATGAAATCAGCTGATATATGAAACGTATGTTGGCATTTAATTCATTTTGAGATATCTTATATCCTGATGGAATTTATATTGACGCTATTAATCTGACGGAAATTATACTGACGCGAAATAGTATGTTTATCTTCAACCAATACGTTTTTTGTAGGCGTCGCTATAAACGTTTTCACTTAAAAAAAAATCTAAAAAGTAAGATTGCGTAAGGTGTAATAAATTTAATATGATAATATTTGAGAATTTTTTTTACTAGAGCCTCGTGCTACTCCTGAGTGGAATTTGTTTATTTGTTTTGGATCCAGATGTGAAGGTACATGGAAACATGAACACTCCTTTATTAAACTTCTACGTGGACTTAATTAAGGTTTCTTAGCCCGAGTGCTTCTTACTGTTCCAAAACCCAAACTCAAAGTTTAAACAATTTCAGATCATGTTGGTGATAAGTAACATTTTAGTAGGAATTTCTAGACACCCATCAGCCCTCAGGCCCAACCAGGCTGTGAAAATGATCACCTAGTGTAATAATTCCTTCTAGGTTGTAATGTTGGTCACATTGTCTAAATTGAATACCATATGTTAAAGTTACGATAGCTGTATTTTATCTTTACGAAATCATGACAACATTTAATTTTAACATTTAAGGTTATTTGGAATGTCGTTTTTATTACATAACGACACATATCGTATAAATTACTAACAATTACAAAAATGGGTATTTTCATATTACAATAACAAAATTGGTAAAAACATAACTATTATTACAAGTTACCTATGATTAAACCCTAAGAACCCATTGAGAGGGGTTTAACCACACATAACCTGTAACTGTATAAAACCACTGTGGCGTAATGTTTAACATAAATAAATGAAACCTCTCAACCACAAATAACTTTCTCCTTTTATTTAAAACCTTATGTACATTTCGATAGCATAGCAATCATCCTCAGAGGTAATTTACAATGAAAATACAATTTTCGTATGTATTAATTCATTTTTTTTGGTATTTTCATTGTAAATTACCTCTGCGGATGATTGCTATGCAATCGAAATGTACATAAGGTTTTAAATAAAACGAGAAAAGTATTTGTGGTTGAGAGGGTTCATTTATTCACGTAACCTGTAATATTATTTATGCCTTTTTTTGTATTATGTTTGAGGTTTTGGGGTTTTTACCAAATTTTATTGTCATATATTGTCCCACGGTGGTCTTTATATTGCATGTTTTAGTATTTTTATTGACATATATATATGTATACAAATAATAAACAATATGTCAGGAGCTTTTAAAGAATTAGATGCGTATAAACAACACATTACAAACCTACAATTGCCTAATACGAGTACATTGCTACTCAAAACAAACCAAATTCTTTATTCTTTAATCATAACACAAATCGTCTTCTGGTCCTCTCATCTCTTTATTTCTTCCTGCAATGTAAGCAAGGGTAATCTATTCCCCCGAGCCTAAAAAAGGTTTTTGTAACCCGGGTCTGGGGCCCTAGAACCCGCCCAGCCACTTATAGCCAGCTGACACCGTCTCACATGCGCATGCGGTTAGTACTCCTACCGCGAGGGAAGGAAACGGGATTGACTGTCGATCTACCAACCTGATAAGATCTTTCCATGGATAATCAAGAGATAGTGAAATGAAAAAGTACGGTAAATGTCACGCTAAGAGCAGGTTGAAAAAACCTTAAAAACCCCTGCCCAAAAAGTCCGGCGACAGATTTCGTACGAACCCTGGAGACTAGGATATCTTTAAGCTCAGGTATAAGGAGAGTTATTACCTAGAAAATACCTCGTTAGTGAGGTAAGAGTAACAAGCACCTCTTTTTCAGCTACCAACTCGAAACTGAAGTGGCATTCAAGGTAAAATTCCTTTGTAGCTAAGCTGCGACCCTGGGGATGTGCCCCTGCGCCACCTGTAAGATAACCGTGAAGCAGATTAATATTAGTATGTATATTTTATGGTTAGAGCAAGGCAATCCGAAGGGGCAGCAGGAGTCCGTGTGTGTCGGGGTCGGGGTTGTTCCTACCCAGTGAGGAAATGAGCGTGGATGTTGTATGTGAGTGAGCCTCTTTGTAAAACCTTGTTGCTAAGTGTCGGAGGTGTTGTTTGATGTAGGCTACCCAAAGAACTCAAGCCTCCATCACTTCATCGCATCTGTGCGGAGCTTTGATAGCGAAAACAGCTTTGCAATTGGCGTCTCCAGCATTGAAAGAGTTAAACCTACATTACAGCTTACTATTAATGTACAATATAGAAAGTAAGAAGGGCTAAGAGTTATAAGAAAAGCTGTTGTATATCAATATGAGTTACTTAAACATAACCTATAAGAGGCGAGGAGGACAAACGTTACCATTAGCCGCCATGCTAGAGTCTCGGGCATTTACAGGACAATTCCATCACCCTAAACAAGTTATATAAATAAAACGTTTCTAAAGTCAATTCCTACTTATGTCAACAAAGAAACATTGTATTTTAGTAACTTTTTATTAAATAATTACAATTAATATAAAGTAACATAATATATTACAATGAAAATATTGGAAAGAACCCCAATTCCACAAAAATAATCAAACATAACAAATAATACAAGTTAGTTAAGGTTAAACCCTTATGTACATTTCGATGACACTGTCATCATCATCATCATCAGAGGGTCTTATTACAAAATTACAATCTAGCAAACAAGAAGTATCACTCTAGTTTGTAACTTCTTATTTGCTAGATTGTAATTTTGCAATAAGACCGTCTATAAGGGTTTAATCTTAAGTAGCTTGTTTTATTTGCTATTTTTGATTATTTTTGTGGAATTGGGGTTCTTTCCAATATTTTCATTGTAATATATTGTACCACTGTGCTCTTGATATTGCAAACATAAAATCAGCTGTTTAATGAAATCATATGTTATCACTTATTTTAAGTCAAACAAAATAACTAAACTGCATATCTTGCTCCTTATGTAAATGTTTTTCTCCCATATAAAACTAAAATTAATTCAATAAATGTAATCAATGAATTAACGAAGAATATTTGAAAAAACTGTTTTAACATCAAGTGTCTACTACAAGTTTAGAAAAATGTATTTGAACTTTTGTGGATGAATATAAAGTATTTTATTAACGATTTGAACAAGATTTAAATATAAGATAGTGTGAACTAATAGTAGGAATTGAAAAAATGTAGCCCTTTACGAAACATCCTATTTCACTTTAATATTGCGGGGTAAAAGTGTTATACATAATAAATATAAATGGTTTTCATTGATTCATGTCGACTTTCCAAATATGCGGGTCCAGTACTGCATCTATAGTGGAGAATATTCAGAAAGTATATAAATATAAAACGTTGGCAAAAATACTGAAAAACGAATCTTAATCTAAATCTAAAATTTCTATAACTATTTAAAACTTAACTAATAATAAATAATTCTCACAAATATCTTATGATAAACATTTGTATTGTAACCGGGTTTACTATCGGTTACCAAGAAGCCGTCCTCAGAGGCATAACAACGACTTTTAGTTGTTATGCATCTGAAGATGGTTTCTTGGTCACCGAAATGTACAAGTTAAAATAAAAATATTTGTTGTTTGAAATTTTTGAGGATTAGGCTATTTATTAACATTTTGATTTAATTTTTGTAACAAATCTAAAAACCATTACATTATACCTCATAATTCCTTCCTCATTACGTCAAACGTTTAAATTTAATTACAGTTATTATATGTTAACTTTTATGTATTTGTTTTTTTATAAAGTATTTTTAATTGAGTAAAAGTGTTTTGCAATTACTAATATAGACATCGTTTATGTAAATGAAACGAACATTTTTAATTATATATTACAAAACGTAAACCACGTATGTCACATGAGATTTGAGTTTAATTATCGACTATAGAGAATTACGGTAGAAAAGTGTTTTACGAAGAAGTTACGAAAAAAAGGATTACATTTTTTTAAGGTAATCAATTAGGAAAAAATTAATATCAATATAATCTAGGCTTACGTGGTTCTTTATTATTAGTTAAGAAGTTAAATTTAGTAAACCATTTGACGAAAACTTTAAAATATAGGCTTTACGAAGTAAATAACATGTAGGCCCATATATATATATATACCTCATTTATAAAAACAAATGTTTAATTTCGGTAAAAACTGTTTTTTTAAGCTCACACTCTAAATAGTTTCTAATACTTAGGCCTTATATTGTTTATACTTTATAGTACATTTTTAGCTTATATTTTCATTTCTTAATATGATTTATTACATTTAATTAGTTGCAAGCGTTGACACTCGTCCCTAAAAAGTATTATACAAAAATAAATTTCCTATAAAACTAAACATGCAAAGTTTTATAATCGGAAAAATATAAAACTAAAAATTATAAAATCCGTTCGTAAACATATACCTAACTACATTTGGAATTTACAAAACTTATTATATTTCTAAACCATGTATTAAGATTTTATTGGTTTTATAAATTAAAATCTATAAATTCAACTATTGAATATGGTAAACAATAATTTTATAGGACTGAAGCTATATTTTCAAAACAAAAACTCATCATTATTTATTCATGTAAATGCAATGAACAACTTTGTTTGGCGTTAAAAAGTAAAATGCATTATGCAACATTTCAAAAGTATATGCTAGGCTGAAATACTCATACTGAATGAACAACAATTGGATTTAAACAAGAACTTTATGCATTGGTTTCACTCCAGTCATAAATTCTGAGTTCAATTTCCATTCCAAATATTCTATTAGCTATTTCTTAAACTGTCATGGAATAGTCGTAATGTTGGGAATTTTGCATTTCTTTAAATATATGTTAAAAGAGTTTGAAATGAAAGGACGTTTATTTTGAAGTGTGTTTGCATAAGTATGTTTCATGAATGTAAAACTCTAAATACATTCAGTGTGTGTGTGTGTGTGTGTGTGTGTGTGTGTGTGTGTGTGTGTGTGTGTGTGTGTGTGTGTGTGTATGGGTATGTGTGTGTGTGTGTGTGTGTGTGTGTGTGCGCGCGTGTGTGTGTGTGTGTGTGTGTATGTGTATGTGTATGTGTTTGTATGTGTGTGTGTGTGTGTGTGTGTGTTTGTGTGTGTGTGTGTGTATGTGTGTGTGTGTGTGTGTGTGTGTGTGTGTGTGTGTGTGTGTGTGTGTGTGTTGTGTGTGTGTGTGTGTGTGTGTGTGTGTATGTGTGTATGTGTATGGGTATGTGTGTGTGTGTGTGTGTGTGTGTGTGTGTGTGTGTGTGTGTGTGTGTGTGTGTGTGTGTGTGTGTGTGTGTGTGTGTGTGTGTGTGTGTGTGTGTGTGTGTGTGTGTGCTTGTGTGTGTGAATGTTTGGTGAGGGAACGCGGGTGTGTGTCTGTATATTTTTGCGTTTGACGCTAATTTTATTTGTTATGCGTACATATTCTTTAAACAAAAAGTAAATGCCCTTACACACTAGATTTTAAACTCTTTACTAAATAATAGATGATGGTATGTTTGAGGGTAGTCCAAGTAGTAGCCCACTTTTCTTCAATCCAAAACTATTGTTTTAAAACATTTTTAAATTAACTACATTTAATATAATATTTAAAAAAAAAAGTAAAGGTACTAAAAAATAGTAGACGAGGATAAAAATATAAACATTTCCTTTTATACATCTTGTTAGGAACAATTCAAGAAAAAATGATTATTATACACTTGGATTAGATTATTTTTATGTTGAATACGTACATAGGCCTCCTACACATTATACAATGTACAATTCAAGAAAAAATGATTATTATACACTTGGATTAGATTATTTTTATGTTGAATACGTACATAGGCCTCCTACACATTATACAATGTACATCTCATTATACAAATATTTCTCCTAGTTTTTGTTCACCATAACGTTTGTCGAATTTTTAAATTTAAACTTTGCATTATAAAAACTTCCACGAACCAATGGTAAAGTAAATATAATAAACACCTTATCGATTGAAATGGATTTTAATGCTGTCTTCATTTAACTCCATGCTTTGAATACCAACGACTACGACACCAACATGTCAAAACAGTGAATATTTACCAAACAGAAATGAATACAGCATACAGCAATTATAGTTTCTGAAAGCATAGAAAGATTTCGTAGGTTTGACAAATTCATTGTACTCAATTTGTTACGTTATATAAAAAAATAATTACATAAATACCGATGTTTTAAGTGAACCATAATTTGATGCAGTTTATTGCCCAATTTTAACTACCTGGAAGTGGAAAAGTCCAATAAGATAAATGTGGATCTTTGTGATTAAAAATTCCAGGCCACGAAACGATCGTACTAAATTTTGTTTGTTAAAGCATTAAAAGGTAGAGAAAACATTACGAGCCTCGGTGGAGGGGGGTGGGGGGAGTGGGTGGAACGCTCACGTATGGGAATCGACTTAGAATATATTACAGCGCTGGACGAGGGCTTTCAACATGCAAATAGATTATAAATCTCGGTGATTTGTTTGTTCAGGGGCTCCTTGGGACCTCCAAATCCGCGATCCTATCCGTCTCACGATTCCTTTCTCACGATAACGCCAAACTAATTCCAAAACGTTGATTAACTTGTTAAATTTAGCTATTCTGTGGTCGACCGATTGCATCTGTGTTGGCTTGTTAGTTTCTGGTCCCGTACACGAACACAAAAGCGCGTGTTAATCGGCGCGCCGTCTAATGTCGCGAGCAGCTTCCTCTGCAACGTAATAAAAGGAGGAATTCTCCTTGGTCGTCGACGTTTTGTGGAGGACAGGGAAATCTGGACGGCCGAAACCTTTTATGAGTTTTGTTGCCATCTGAATGATGTGTATTAATAAAACAAAATAACATCATGGATAGTAAAGGTTTGGTCTCTGCTCTCTCTCTCTCTCTCTCTCTCACACACACACACACACACACACAAACACACACACAGACACACACACACTCACAGACACACACACACACACACACACACACACACACACACACACACACACACACACACACACACACACACACACACACACACACACACACACACACACACACACACACACACACACATACACACACACGCGCGCATGCACATACACACACGGTCCTTAGTGTTTCTCACTACAAATTTTAAAAAATTTGAGTGGATATGTGAAAATTATTGTATTAACGATTAAGAATTTGAACAGGATATAGGGGGAATTTAAACTAATAGAAGGAATTGAAAAATATCAAGTTTTCTAATGTGGGATAAGGAATGTGGGATAAGGATAAGGAATGTGTGAATCTATAGACGTCCATTTGCTCATCAACAACCAATAAGCGAGGCCATTTCCTCCATTTGACGTTACGATAAAACCAATTTTACCAATTTTACCAATTTTCTTACAACCAAACCAAACCTAACCTAACCTATCATAACTTAAGGAAACTGGAGTATGTTCATAGATTGAAAAATAAGAATAAAATAACTGATTGTAGCGTAAAATAGTGTTATTTTTCACAAAGAAATATCCACTTCCTGCAGTATGATGTGCATTCAGTTTGTGTTATTATTATTCAAAATTTGAAGTAATAATTATGTTTTGTGACAATTAAAAATTAATTGTTCTTGTTAGAATGTGTTTTTATTTAACGTATGTATGAACGAAAAGACTCTGAGGTTATAAGAAAATGTACATTTTACCCCCTCGTTTACGACAAGAGTAAAGATATTGTGAAAGAAAATTATTTGATAATGGAACAAGTAGTATAGGTATAACCTAAGTATATAGGCCTACTTAGGTCAACTAGGGAATATTTTATTTTAGTTACTTATTAATAAATAATTACAATTAATATAAATAAAGTAAAATTAACTATGGGTAAAAACAGCTTTTCTACCACATAACCTACACCCCAGCTGTTTTATGAAATCATATGTTATCACTTTTTTCAAGTCAAATGGGGAAAACATAACTTCGCCCCTTTGTGAAATATTTTCCCCATATAAAAGTCAAATTAAATCATTCAATTTAAATACTAAATTAATATTTGAAAAAAATTGTATTAACAACAAGTGTCATTCATTTTATGTTTTAAACAAATATAATTGAACTTGAGTAGATGGATAAAAAGTATTTTAATAATAATTAAAAATTTGAACAAGATATATATAAGGAGAGTGTGAACTAATAGAAGGAATTGTGAGAATATAGAAGAGATGTAAGAGTAGAGTACAATCCTATAAAAATAATTAAGCAATCATACAAATTGCGTTTTGTACAGGAGCGGAACACGTCGACAGAGATGCAATCCGGTGATTAGGTTAAAGGGGAAAACTAATTTAATTATACATTTAATGAGCTTCAAAGTAAAACATACATTCAAACGTATGTTTTGTTCAGGTAGGCTTCCTGTGTTTATTTTATTTTAGCCAATATTATCTTTATTACTTGGTCGTTATTTCGTTCTAATTAGTGCAATAAGATTGCTGTGTGTTTAGTGTCATAAGACACGAATGCAAGGGTTGTTAACGCTGCATTCGTGGTTACGAATGCCTTCGTTAGAAATCTCAAGGTCTAAGGGCGTTTGCCACAATGGACATGCGAAATGAGATAGTAACCTTGAATTAAGTTTTATTAAATAAGACTCAGTTTAAAATCAAGTAAAAAAATGCAGCTATGAACCGTGTACTTTGAGGGGTAAAACACTTCATTGCTAACCTAAAGTTCCCAGATATTATCTTCGTTAGCCATTCAACCATTAAAACCTATCTAGTATATAAATAGTTTGTCGGAGGCGTTTGGTAATTTTAGGCCTTTATTAATCATGCTACAATCGCAGAGATTATTGCTCCTTTGTCCACGTGTACTAGAGATAAACTCAAGAATACTTGAGTGTAAGCTTTCTTGAGTTTGTCGGTGGTACATACAAAGGTGTTGTGAGTTAATGAAAGCGTAGATGCACTGTTTTCATAATTATACTAAGGTAATGTCACGGAGCTATTGTTTAATAGAGTGCAGGAGAAGGAAGGCCTGTGACGATAACGTGTTCGTTGTTGAAACGTCACCTGTATAAGTAGCCTAAATAGTTGTACCTGACTCGCAAGACAACCACTTTAGTTTAGGACTTTAATTGTCATATCTGAGATCAGCTGATAAAAATTACCATATTAAAATTGTTTTGTTAATAATTTCAAAACTGCATTTAAAAATTGGATTTCTACTTGATGTTACAATGTTAGTTGAATAGCGTTCAGTAATGCTTCCTGAAGATGAAAGATCGGTAAAAACCTTTCTAGTGTGTTTTCACAGTTGTATGCACCATAGGTTTTTAGAAAACTTTTTCAGAACTCAATCATCGACAGAAAAATTCCTTTTAACTGTCTTTTAAGATGCCAGATTTGTCGTATTTTGTGGTTGTTTGGATGTTCAGCGTAAAATAAACAGTATATACTACGTAGACAACCTCATTATTAAAACAAAAGGAATAAGAGGGAAAACTTACAAACCTACATGCCGACAGAGGACCTTTTGTTTGGGTTTGCAAAAACGTATAGATTTTCGGTAAATTGTTTTATATAAAATCAACCATGTCATTTTCTTGGAAAATTTTCTCAGTTTAATACAGGTAGGGTTTGTTAAATAGCGCAATATAGAAGTTATTTAAAAGGGTAAAATTTAATAATTAATAGGCCTACATCTACCCAATAAATATTTACCAAATTTACACAGCTGGATCATCCATACCTGGACAGGCGAAACAGGTGCTGCATACTACTGCATATATTTTGAGGGATTTTCTGCTGTCGGGGCTCACCTTAGCAACTTTGACGGTGAGGTAGCTGCCATACATACTGTAGCAATTGAACTTGAGAACCTGCCTGCTCCGAGTAAGGCCGTTTTCCTTGTTGACTCTAAGACCGCCATCCTGAACCTCTCTGGGAACTCACGGGCCGACTGTAGTAGAACCATAGAATGTAGAAAGAAACTAAATGCTCTCATGCTAAACTAAATGCCGGGTGGGTACTTATATTCCAGTGGATCCCGAGCCATGTAAACATCACTGGCAATGAAAAGGCTGTTCAACTTGCCAAGCAGGGAACAAGCCTCATCCAGCCCGAGCATCTGAGTTCACTATATTCCTCCAGGTCCTTAATAAAGACGTCCAACAAAAAATGGAATCACGGTCGATTGAGGGAGCTCTCAGCAGGAAAACGGTGGGAAAGTCTTATGACGGGTAGACCAATTGACTAAAACGTGCCCCGATCTGTTAGCGTTGCAGCTTTCAGATTGAAGCCCTGTCATGATTACCTTGCTGCGCACCTCCACCTCATTCATGTGCTACCGACCCCGGAGTGTCTGCTGTGTGGTGGTGAACTTATGGGTGCAGAACACCTTAATGATTGCACAGCCCTGGACCGGGCCCAGGATTACTGCAGTCCCATCTTCAGGGATGCCCATCTCTACTGCCCAAATGGCTCAACTGCCAAGGGTGTTCGTTGGCTAGTAAGTAAGTAATAAATATTTACCAACCAAATATTTACCTAGCAATTAACTCTAACAAAAGAGTTTCAAAAACCTATAGACACAAATATATTTATTTAATTAGTAGGTTAAGGTCAGTATTGGTTGTCATGCCTCTGGGGATTAGATCAAAATAAAAATATTTGTGGTTTGGGGTTTTTAAGTAATACAGTACTTATTATTATTTAAGCACAATTTTTCCAGATAATTAATGTAAAATTTATTTATTAAAAATAAATAAAACCTCCTAATCACGTAAACATTTTATTTAAACGCTGATGTACTGTAAATAGAAAATTTTCTCCAAGTTTGTATACAATAATATGTAGACTAAATATTTTTCATAGCTCATAAAATGATATCAATTTTGAGTAAAATTTATATCGTTAAAATAATGAAGCTCAGTAATAATGGGTTTTATAAAGTATACATTTACTAATTTATGCTTACAGATAAATTGAATAGCTTTTACATTTATCTCAAGAACATGAAATTACACAATTTTTTTCAAAATTCAATTCCTAGATTGCTAAAAAAATTTATTCAAGTTACTTTTTACTAAACGATCACAATAAAAATAAAGAAAGTAACGTGAGCTATGCGTTAAAAAAGCTGTCATACCACATAACCTACAACATAAAATATAAAACCATCTGCTTTATGAAATCATGTGTTATCACTTATTTTAAGCCAAATAGGACGAAATAACTATATTGCATACCTTTCCCCTTTTGTGCAACGGTTTTCTCTCATATGGAACTAAAATTATTTCATTAAATTTAATTAATGCATTAATATTTGAAAGAAACTGTATTAACATCAAGTGTCATTTATTAAAAGTGTAATAAAAGTATTTTATGAACGGCTGAAAATATGAAACGATATATATATATATATATATATATATATATATATATATATATATATTTATATATATATATATATATATATTTATATATATATATATATATATATATATATATATAGAGAGAGAGAGAGAGAGAGAGAGAGAGTTAGTGTGAACCCATAGAAAGGATTGAAAAATTGTTAACTTTTATCATTTTATTTGCACATTCTAGAGGCCTGTTCATTCTTACTCTGCTTTAGAAGCGTTAATATTTCTGTAGTAGCTGCGTAAGAAAAATTCAACTTATTTATTATTTACGTATTCATTTTAATAAATAATATTACAAAAATATCTCCATTGTAACAAAAACATTAAATTTCTTCTCAGCAGTACCAGAGACAAGTTGAATTTGTTTCATAATTGAGAGAATGAAATTATTACAGCATACAATAGTATTATAATAATACAGTATTTGTGCATTATATTGTAATTAGAAAAAACTGTCAAACTCTTATCTTAAATTCAGAAAATTATAATTTCCCTTCAATTTTTAGATGAGAGTCAAGATATCTTCATAACTTTCCATAACTATTATCAATAAGACCCGTTTCTAGTGAAACCATATTTAAATTTTTTTTTTAATTTCTGTACAACTGTTCACATTTTGTAATTACCATTTTTCTAAAGGAAAATACGACACAATTACGACTGTGTATTCAAGTTAAAAGCAGGACAACAGAAGTCCTACAATCATATTAACGTCAAGTACCATCCACTTCGTATAATCCTATTAGGTCGCGCCCTTTGTTCGTACATTAAGCTTCTTGTGTTACTAAATATCAGAAGCGGGAGAGTTTAAAATTGTTCGATTCATGGATTTACTGACGAATAAATAACCAATAAGTGTGTGCATTTATGTGTTCGTATACTTAAAAAAATAATAATAAATATCAAAATAAAATTAGTAATTAAAATTTCAGAGTTTATAAAATTACACAAATATATCTTAAATTGACAATAATATAGTAAAACGTTTAGGTTAAATTAAATGTTTAAATATATTTATTTAAAAAACTTGTTTATGTTGCTAAACCAAAACTCTAGAAAAAAATTTAAAATTTTATTGAAACAGGGTAGGTCTAAATGTGAAGCAAAGAAACTATTAAGCATTTGTGGATTAGGAAATAAAATGGGGTAAACAGTATGATTCCTTAGCGATACAATTCTTTTCTTTAAAAAAATCTTTTCTCTTTATGTATTTTTCTATAATTTGTTTTATATGGAATGACTTTCCTCTGGCATGTTCTCAGACCCTTTTTCTCAGGTTATTAAGTTATGCAATAACAGAATAAAAGTTGATTCTATAAAAATAGAGCAACCACCATAATCGTAACAAGACGAGCTTCTTTTGCCACTTTATTTTTAATTATGAAAGTATTATTAAAATTATTTTTTTTAAAGATTGGGCTTAGCTGTTGGGGTAAATTTAAAAGTATTAACTTTTTTTACTTTAATAAACAGTTTGCCTATAAGAATCGTAATTTTTTATCACAATAATATAGTAGGAATATAATACAATAACAATACTATTACAATAATATAGTAGTAACATAATACAATTATAATATTGTTACAGTAATATAATACAATATCAAAATAAATATAATTATATAAATATTTATAAACAAGAATAGATATTTTATTTTACTGTAATGTTTGCGTGATAAGCATTTACGTTAAGACTCTTTCCATAGTTTTATAAAAATTTAAACATTCAAGTACAAATAGAAGTCAGATATATATAAAACCGAGGAGACATCGATATCTGCATGTTATTGATATTTAACAATCTAATTCATTTCTTTTTTGTCCATGTTGGTATCTAATTTCAATTCATCTCAAGATATGCAAAGAACATGACTGGGTTTAGTTTAAAGTAAATAAGTGCAGTAATTTTTGCCTTTTCTAGCAGAGTCATCTCTGCAATAATCGCCTTTAAGATACGTTACATTTAACATAACAATCTGCGAATCCTGAAAGTGACTCATACAAAGGGTTTTCATCGATGTAGCACATCGGGAACTTGTCAACCTCAGAGAACATGATACCGCTGGGAAAAGCAAACACACCTAGAAACCAAGGAAACATTGAAAGCAAAGGAACATAGATCGCAAAGGAACATAGATAGCAATGCAACCTAGATAACAATGAAACGTAGAAATCAGAGAAACGTTAAAAGCAAACAAACGTAGAAAGAAAAGGCACGTAGAAAGCAGAGAAACGTAGAAAGCCAGGAAACGTTGAAAGCAAAGAAACTTAGAGATCAAAGAAACATAGATAAAAAATGTAGCATATCTAACAGTGAAGGGTAGAGAAACGTGCAAAGTATAGAATCGTAGAAAGCAGAGAAACGTAGAAAGACAGAAAACGTTGAAAGCAAAGAATCTTAGAGATCAAAGAAACGTAGATAACAATGAAGCATAGATAACAATGAAAGGTAGAGAGATGTTGAAAGCAAAGAAACGTAGAAAGCATTGAAACGTAGAAATGAAAGAAACGTTAAAAGCTTTAAAATGTAGAAAACAAAGAAAACGGTAAAACATAGAATTCTAAAAAGCAAGGAAACGTTGAAAGCAAAGAAACTTAAGGATTAAAGAAAAAAGATAACAATTAAAAGTAAAAAGCAGAGAAATTTAGAAAGTAGAGGAGCCTAGAGATCAAAGAAAAGCAAGGAAACGTTAAAAGCATAGAAACGTAGAAAGCAATGAAACGTTGAAAGGAGGGAAACGAAGAACGCAAGTAAAGTAGAAATCTAGGAGACATAGAAAGCAAAGAAACCTAAGAAGCAAGGAAACGTAGGAAGCAAAAAAAACGTGGAAACGAAGGAAACGTAGAAATCAAAAACGTAGAATATCTAAATAAACAATAAAGAAAATATATAATGTTAAATATATTGCTCCAACCGCTTGGTTTATGATGTAATAATTGTCCTATACTTAATGTTAATAAACGATAAGCCTAGGCTACATTACCGATGACGTTACTATGGGAGATTTAATTATCCATTAGTTTTATAACGCTGCCTTATTATAATGCGAAACCTAAACCCAGTAAATTCAAGTATAGGCTACTCATAGTACTTTTAAAATTATTTATGTTGAATCCTTTCATTGGTTTTTCCACCGCGGTAAATATTCAAGATTATATTCAACATCTACATAAACACTGGATGAGACACGATTTGGAAATAATTTATGGCGGGGTTGTTTTTCCCGGTAGTTAATATTTAATAGTTGCAACAAATATTTTTGAAACCATGTTGGACGACTGCAACATTTCCTGAACCCGCCCTCTCCAGATGATTCCGAGCTGTCAGCAGAATTTACGAGCTCACTGGCGCCCAAACCTGGCGTAAATCATTGAACCATTCACAAGCCGCAATGTTAATCTCTTAGGGTCATAGGCCGGCAGCGTCCTTCCCATCAACGGTCTAATAGAATTTTTGAATTATGTGCGCATGTTAAATGCTTTCTGGAATAATACGGCTCAGTTAAAATTAAAAATCCGTTTGAAGTAATGTTTTCAAACACCGAAGTCGTCCGAGATAGAGGTGCTGTGGTTACGGCGGTCCGGGGTTCAGCCCCCACCATAAGATATATTATTATATACTGTAATAACACAACTTAAACGTGCTATGGATGGTAAACTACTTCTACCATCGAACAAGTATAACAATTTAAATACTTTTTATACTTAGTGATACTAGATGACTTATTTCAAGAATCTAAACAGAAAATATCACGTTTTACAACAACTTCCATTTTAATAAACAATAATAAACCCTGGCTACAAATATTTACACAGCCATTACGTTTCGCCAATAACGTTGTCATCACCAGAATGTTACAAATGGACTGTTGTAACCTCCTGTTGTAGTTGAGGTTGAGTTTATTTGTAACCTTTTAGTTGATGATGCTAACTGTATTCTTTAAATGTGATAAAGGGTTCTATAATTATTGTAGTCAGGGTGTAGGCTATAATTACGCCACTGGGCTTATATTGCATTTGAACTACCTTTTGATACAACAAAGGACTTGAAGAACTTAAAATTTAATTAAACTTTTAAAAAATTACGAAGACAAAACGTTTTGATCTCACTAGCGATCATCGTCAGTGAATAACGTTTTGATCAGTATATTTTTAGAAAATTTACTAAGTAATAGGCCTACTGTGAAAATTTTATCCTCGTCAACATAAAAATGCATAAAAGGTAAATGTGTAAATCACATATTTGTTAATAGCATATAGGTTGCCGTAGTCAATAGTTGTAGAACATTTCAACCTAAAAAAATTTATTGAAATTAATATATGTATTACGTTTGATTTAAAAGTGTTTGCAGTAAAACATAAACCCATGTTTATTAACTCTTGGCAGAAAACCTACTACTGACTAATGTTTTTCAGCAGACTCGTTCCGCTCTAGAGTGCATTATTCAATGCTATGAGTCACGGACAAGACTGTTGCTCAGGTGTGTTGTATTATTGTGAGTCTGTGGTGTTATGGTGTTCTGTGGTGTGTAATTGTGGATAGAGTAGTTATTATTGCCACACCACAGAACACCAAAACTTCGCAGATACACAATAATACAACACACCTGAGCTACAGTCTTGTCCGTGATTCACAGTATTGCACAATGCACTGACCTAGTGGGAAATGCATCACCTGAAAAAAATGGTGATAGCTAACGTAATCAAAAGAAGCTACAGAGAGGCCAGGGGCAAATGGGGCTTGTACCAGGACAAGGGTTGGTCTCTCTAAATCTTTGTTGACTTCTTATTGGCGCCTGTAACAGCTATACTTATAACTACGTAAGCTCTGAGTTTTATTTTGGTTTTATTGGATGTTTCTGATTATGGAATAAATTATCATTTTATATGTTTAACACACACACACAAACACGCACACCCACAACCACCCTCCCAACACACACACACACACACACACACACAAACGTACACCCACACCCACTCGCACACACACACACACACACACACACACACACACACACACACACACACACACAAATATTCCTTTTAATATTGCCATACTTACAACCTTAAATATTTACCCTTTCTTTGAAAACAATTAAAAAGATAAAGAAATTATAAAATGTTAACTTCAAATTTTTTTTTTAATTCAAAATTAGGGAAACAATCTAATAGTTCTAAATAAAATATTCAGCTGAGTTTATTGTTTAATGGAAAAGAGGGTTTTGAAGGAAAATCAATAAACTCTTATGACTCTCTTACAGGATTTAATAGGAAATGTTTGAAGAGAATAATCTAAAAGGTCTTTTCGGTTTCCGCCAGCAGTTCATGATGAATGACGTCAGGGTCTGCTGCAAATGTTCCGACCTTTTGGCGCCACTGTGTGCTCCCTTCTTCACGCCCTAATCACTCCCGTTCGGTATCACAATACGGCTGCACACATGATTGCATCGACGTGAGAATTCAACTGCCATCAAACTGACAAGTGGGAAGGAGTGACGTAGAGCCCACGTCATGATCAGAGGTACGTCTCTGTATCCCAGAGGCAATATTATTAAATAAATATGGTTCTTCTCATAACGGAAGATATTAAAAGTAGATTAAATTGAATTTAATAAAATATCTTTCATAATAGAAACGTTTATTTTGAATTGGTTTATAACTGTATTCAGTATAACGCCACCGAACCTTCGAACTTGCCCCACTTTCCCCCTAATAGCCTTATAGGCTATTAGTGTAATAGTAGGCCTAATTATAGCCTATTAAGGTTAAATAATTATTGTTGTTATTGTAAAATCGGCCAGAGGGAAGCCCCAGTTAAACTCCAGTTATTCAACAACAAATATCGTATGGGTTTCCTTAATCCTTTTAAATATTTTCGACACCATAAATTAAAACTTTTATATCGTTCTCAATTACTGATTTGTTGTTTTCTTTCTCAAACAGAATGCGATCTTGTTTATATTCAAATTCCCTAGATGGTTTTCCAATTCCTTCTATTAGCTCAAACTCGCCTTATATACATCTACAAATTTGGAATCGTTAATAAAATACGTTTTTATTTATAAAATCAGGCTCAAATACAACATTTTTACCTACAGTGAATGATAATTGATTTTAGTAGATTTGTTTTCAAATATTTATTCAATAATTAAATTATAAAAATTTGTGGGTCTAGGTCAGATTCGAACTGACTATCTTTATGTTTGAAGTCTAGCACAGAGAAAACATTCCGATAGCTAGAAATCTATTTCTCAAAAATGTTTATGAATGTTTTTTCGCCTCCTCTAGCTGTCTTTGAAATCTCCATTGCACAACCTTAAATTGTTCCCATGATTACCACACAATATAAATAATACTCTAGGATTGCAAATGAATGAAAAGAATAAAATAAATAAATAAACTGGATTAACGCTATCGAACATTGCTTCAAAAGTAAGGTTAGTGCGAAAGTAAAGCGGAAAGAAACTACGACAAATGTAAGCTACAATAAAAAAGAAAGCGTATAAATTATAACAAACAAAAATAATAGTCCTACACCACACATAAAAAGGAAAATAAAGAATTGCAAGGACATTGGTATTCTATTTGCCCTTTATGTTATTATTCTCACATATGTAGGCCTATAGTCTATAAATATTTATAGTAATTGTAATTATAAAATAAAATAAATTAAATTAAAAATTTCTTTGTTGATTTAAGTAGGAATTGACATTTAACAAATGTTATTACTTGTTCAACAATTATTATGAACAAAATGTTCCCCTAGTGTTTATATATAAATATTATTAAAATTCATCCATTGTCAATATCACTGCCAGATGATTAACATAAATATTAATTGAAGAGACGTGTTTGCAATAAGTAGAACAGTTAAGGTCTGAAGGATATCGTGTGATAAAGGAAAATGAAATAGGACATAAAACAAAAGAGGAGGCAAATATTTTGTAGTTGAAGACTTCACAAATCTAAGCGTATTTTTATTGTTCTACAACAGTAGTCACTACGTGTGAGCAAGGCGGAATTTTCTAAAACTATGTAAATGTGAACATATACTAAAACCATAAGGCCTGCGTAGTAAGTATAAAGTATGTATAGTCCCATTGTTTACTTACCTTGAGTGGTGCACCTAGTGGAACGCCTACTTTCTCTTGTGGTGGATAAATGGTCGATTGTAGTTATGAGTTGAAGAACGTTAATCGGCTTGGAATCGGATGAAATAACTGTAATCGAATATGTAAAGGCTTTGAAATGCCATCAGAGTTCTAGTAAAATTAGGAGTGAGTTTTATCCATAATATAGTATCTTGATGTATCTGCCCTTAACTAACTCCCCCCTCTTCTCTTTCTCTTTCTCTCTCTCTTTCTCCCTCTCCTTCTCTCTCTCTTTCTCTCTCTCTCTCTCTCTCTATCTATCTATCTATCTATCTATCTATCTATCTATCTATCTATCTCTTTCTCTTTCGGTCTCTCTCTTTCGCTTTCTCTCTCTCGCTCTCTCTCTCTCTCTCTATCTATCTCTCTCTCTCTCTCTCTCTCGTGTGTGTGTGTGTGTGTGTATGTTTTACTGTAAACGCTCGTAGGATTGTAGTTACAAGAAGATGGTATGAATCGCATTAAATACAAAACAAACAAGTACAAGAAACCTCATTTCAGCTGATCTGGCTACTGCTACTGTTTCTGGTGCACGCGCACGTGCTTGTATCTGTTTTGGCAGAAGAGGAACGTTGTCGGGTATCGTACTAGTCGTATGTTTACGTACTTTTCAAAAATTCGATAGAAATTTGGAAATTGTGTTTAGGCTAAGTTAATTTACTTAGAGAGGATGCTGGTAGATGACTCATTAAGGAAACAGCTGTGCGGGAAGTGCAAGTGATAAGAGACTGTCTCAGTAGCCGAAAGGTCCACAAGAAAGGTTAACACCATACTGAGTGTAATATAATTAAACTTATGTTGATTAAGGTGTTAAAGATAAAACAATTCTGTGGAAAAGGCATGCTTTTTTTAATTGTAGTTTAAGGTTTTTGAAATTTAAGTAAACAAAATAAATTAACTGATTTATATATCATCTTTATAATAACGAACTTAAACCTACAAGTTATGTTACTATGTATTCATTGTTGATGAAGATGTTATTATGACGCGTATGAGAACATTAGTTGATTGTGAGTTGGTATTCGTTAATATATAAATATTATTGTTGCTCAAAAGCTACGCTAAAACTTTAATAGGCCTGTACATCATTACGTATTTACACTAATAAAATATTTAAACAGAATGTAGTGAACACAAAAAATCCGTAAACGTGCAAAAAATCCCATTACTAAAACTTTTTAAAATTTAAATCCCACTAAACATCACAACGGGCGAGTATTTATCAAATTTAATCGAGTAATTTAATTTCACTGGCTGCTTTAGAAAAATAATTAATTCTTTTGCTACTGTTAATAAATGTTAACACATTTAATTAGGTGAGATAAAACAATAAAGATATAACAATAACAAGAAATCAAATGTAATTAATTAAGACTAATTGGTGACGCGGTGAGCCCGAACTGGTTGTATTACCACATTAAATGTAATCGCGCGTCCAAAATATAAAACTATAATTAGTATAAACAAAAGATTATAGAGGGGGCAGAAAAAATGGTGTTTTAAATAATTGACCCAAAAGATATTTATCCGACGGAAAGGCATAATTAGCCATTCAGTTTATTTGGCCAACGGAATAAGAAAGAGGCCAATTAGCCCAGAGCTCTTGGACTAAAGCCAAATTTCCGACACATTCCATCTTTCACACACCTTCACACATCCAGGATTAATGATGACGGGACTTATTTGTAGACAGTTCTCTTCTGTCAATCAGCTGGACAGGCTTTAAGAAACAGCTGACTATTCGTGCCGTTATAGATTGTTCCATTCAGTGGATTAATTTAACTAAACTCCAATAGTTAATATTTGACTAAAAAATTGACTTTTTTAAAATGATATTCCTCCGAAACTAGTCGGTTTCTAATATTATATGACATAAATAAGTTAAAATGTCCTCAGTGTAGATGAAATCAAATCATAACTTAATCATCCGAACAATGGTGGTATAGATGTTTTTAATATGAATAGTAACACAACAATGAATGCACGCAATAACAATTTGTATTTATTTTAAGAGCTATAGCTTTCACTCTATTCTTTCCATTCACCGTTTCCGTTTCTTTCTATTCTTTCCTTCTCACTCCCTCTCATGCTACTTTTTTTGGGCCCGTCGTTTTTTTCAGCTTTCTTTTGGGTTTCAATCCATTGTCCTCTCTTTCAGTCCATGGTGTCTTGATGACAGTTATCCGAAGTAAGCTTATTGTGGGGGATATAGACCTATGTGATAAGAAATAGAGAGTGGTAGATCGCTCATTAAAGGCAGGAAGCTATTGTAAAGTTTACCAAGGGTGTATTGAGGGAGTAAATGTTCCCAGAATAGTTTCTTATTATTGTTTACTCCATAACCTGCTCTGGTGAGATATTTTAAGTTGACCAATTTGTACGGATTCATGAGCTTTACACTGTCATCAGGTACTTCAAATATTACAACTTCAACGAAGGTAACTATTAAAAGATAAATATTAATTGATAAAAAGTATTCATTAATAATTTTTCAAGTTATAATAGTTTTCAATAAATAATGTAACATAGCTTATGCGTTAAACAGCTGTTCTACCACATAATCTATAACTTAGAATCAGCTGTTGAATGAAATAGGATATAATCAGTGAACTCAACATTTTTACTGCAACTTACTCTATTTAAAATGAACAACCTATAAAATTATCCAATTAAGGTATATTATTGTACTTTATGGGAATTTAATAGTTCAGTTTTCGACAGTTTATATTGTTCCCAAGTGGCTGGGTTGGAACTTTGTTGTCGGAACGGGTTACTCTCCCGTACAAAGAACTGATAGATTGTTGAAGGAACGGATCGGCCAATCGTCCACCTTGAAAGGACTTATATGAATAGTTTACACTATGCTACCGGATGATATATGGGCCGTGCAGCCAAGTTGCAACTCACTGCTTGCGTATTAATCACGAACGCTCAGCTGCCGAATTGAATGCCTTCGTCACTCGTTCAAAGCACGCCTCACCTTTCCGATGACTGATTCGTATAAAGATATCAATCCAAGATTAATGAACCCGTTCCATGTTCCTACATGACTTCTGCAGAACAATACCTGTGCTTAATTATAACATGTGGATTTTTAACTGCGTCATTTCAGGGGAAGTTTTCTTAAAGGTTACTTGTGTTGCCGAAACACATAGTTTTCGTCTTTACCTATGGTGTTGAGTTTGAGGGGATATACTTGGACAACAAGATGATTATAATGTAGATGCTTCTCTAAATTTAAGTACTGCTAACTTTCGTAGACCGATGAATTTCCAGATTGAAAATTTATTCAGTTCTTTATTTTAGTTCCCACTCTCCTTAAATATATCTTGTTCAAAATTTCAATCCTTAATAAAATATTTTTTATACATTCGCTCAAATTCAAATACATTTTTTTAAACTTGTAGTGGAAGACACTTAATTATATATGGGAGAGAAACTTTTCACAAAAGGGGCAAGGTATGCAATATGGTTATTTCCTCTCACTTGGTTTAAAATAAGTCATAACATATCATTTCATAAAACAGCTGATATAATGTTATAGGTTATGAGTAGAACAGCTGTTTAAAGCATAGTTTGTATTAATTTATATTAATTCTAATTATTTAATAAAAAGTAACTAAAATAAAAGTTTACCCAGTTGACGTAAGTAGAAATTGACTTTCAAATTACTTTTTAAAATTAATTTTATTCTATTCAAGATAATTTTCTAAAAATTAACTCTAATTATAATTTTTTCAAAACAATAATTAATTTTAAAACTTTCAACTTAAAAAATTTATTTTTCAATGACAAACAAATTAACTCGTTAAAAAGTTCGAAAATTAATTTTCAAACTCAAAACTCTTTTTATAAAGACTGCTTCATCTGTCAAATTATCTTAAAAATTAATCACTTTTACATTAGTTTATGACTATCCGAACTTTTGATTTTGTAAATTTGTAGTTCGGTTAGTCATAAACTAATATAAAACTGATTAATTACGTTTCACCAAATGTAATGGACTACAAACTCCAAGACGTTAATAAACCACTTTCATAATGAACTGACTATACCGATGTAGTGTGAATGCTACCTATGCGTTTACTTTTAACATTTATTACCTATACAGTATCCCTTACGATTTATGTAACTGACTATAAATATTTCATTTGAAAAACTCCACAACAAGTTGAGCTTAAAACCCCATAGTTTAATGCTAATGTAGGCGGAGTTTAGTCCTATTGCAGGCCTTCACACGTCAGATCGACCTATATCTGTCTGCTGGGTCGGTTTATAATGACTGCACAATGTTTAATATACTAGATCGATTACTTATGGTGACGGTTTTAAATGTGTCACCGAAAAAACATAATTTGTCAAAAACAATCGTATAGCATTAATACTTAGATTAAATAACTTTTCCACATTCAGAATGTTATTACGATGTTTTGTAGGTTTATGGGTGTAGAGCACACATAAAATTACATTAGGCTCTTAAATGTTTGGAGATGATGTGCATGCCTTTTATACCGTCCAGGATTCTGTTATCATTAAGCTCCTTCATCAATTTCTTCTATTTGTTAACCCTCTCCCTCTCCCTCTCTCTCTCTCTCTCTCTCTCTCTCTCTCTGTCTCTCTCTATATATATAAATATATATATATATATATATATATATATATATATATATATATATACAAAATTTAATGACCCTTTCATAAACAGGAATTTTTTATTTTAGTTTTCTTCATACATAGAAGCGTTTTGCTGATTGGCAGTATCAGCATTATCAAACTTTTCCAAGCACCTTATAATTCTACGACTCCATCTGCACTCATAAAACAAGAAAACTAAATTCATCCAAGGATTATAATAAATTTACTTATCAAGATTTTGATGAAGTGAGTCCATGTAGTCATAGATGTAGTCATAGAACTACAAGGTACTTAAAACATTTTAATAATGTAATTTCGAGAAGCTTCAATGTATGAAGAAAACTGAAAAAAAAAATTCTTTTTCATGAAAGTGTCATTTAATTGTGTATATATAAAACAAGAAAAATAAAATCATCCAAGGATTACAATATATATCTTGTTCAAATTTTCAATCGTTAATAAAGTACTTTTTTTCATCCACTCAATTTCAAACACATTTTTTAAAAACTTGCAGTTTATTTCGAATAATTATTCACTAATTTCACATATTTAATTTTATGCAGGGGAAAACTTTTTAACAAAAGGGGCAAGGTATGCAATATAATCAATTCATCCCATTTGGCTTAAAATAAGTGATAACATATGATTTCATAAAACAGCTGATTTTATGTTATAGGTTATGTGGTAGAACAGCTGTTTTAACTTATAAAATATGTTACTTTATTTATATTAATTGTAATTATTTAATAAAAATTACCTCAAATATTTTTTTTTCTTTGTTGATCTAAGTAGGAACTGAATTTAAATCATTTTTGTTTATACTACTTGTTTTAAATGCGTTTAAAATTTATACACAAACTCCAAAGTGGCGATATAGTTTAAGAATTAATACCTAGAGCACCCGTAAAACAAATAATAAAGTTTTAGGGCCTTTAGATCTAGAAGTGGGAAAGACTTAGGTCCACGTGCTAAGCAAAGAAGTCTAGGCAACAGTAGCCTCCATGGTGCAGTAGGATTACTCGAGATAAAGCCGAGCTTAGGCTGGGCTGAATCGTTGTCCTCCCATTTAGGCAACAGTATCCTCCATGGTGCAGATGGATTACTCGAGAAAAAGCCGAGCTTAGGCTGGGCTGAATCGTTGTCCTCCCATTTAGTCAATAGTATCCTCCATGGTGCAGATGGATTACTCGAGATAAAGCCGAGCTTAGGCTGGGCTGAATCGTTGTCCTCCCATTTAGTCAATAGTATCCTCCATTGTGAAGATGGATTACTCGAGATAAGGCCGAGCTTAGGCTGGGCTGAATCTTTGTCCTCCCATTTAGGCAACAGGATCCTCCATGGTGCAGTAGGATTACTCGAGATAAAGCCGAGCTTAGGCTGGGCTGAATCGTTGTCCTCCCATTTAAGTAACAGTATCCTCCATGGTGCAGATGGATTACTCGAGATAAAGCCGAGCTTAGGCTGGGCTGAATCGTTGTCCTCCCATTTAGGCAACAGTATCCTCCATGGTGCAGATGGATTACTCGAGATAAAGCCGAGCTTAGGCTGGGCTGAATCGTTGTCCTCCCATTTAGGCAACAGTATCCTCCATGGTGCAGATGGATTACTCGAGATAAAGCCGAGCTTAGGCTGGGCTGAATCGTTGTCCTCCCAATTAGGCAACAGTATCCTCCATGGTGCAGATGGATTACTTGAGATAAAGCTGAGCTTAGGCTGGGCTGAATCGTTGTCCTCCCATTTAGGCAACAGGATCCTCCATGGTGCAGATGGATTACTCGAGATAAAGCCGAGCTTAGGCTGGGCTGAATCGTTGTCCTCCCATTTAGGCAACAGTATCCTCCATGGTGCAGATGGATTACTCGAGATAAAGCCGAGCTTAGGCTGGGCTGAATCGTTGTCCTCCCATTTAGGCAACAGTATCCTCCATGGTGCAGATGGATTACTCGAGATAAAGCCGAGCTTAGGCTGGGCTGAATCGTTGTCCTCCCATTTAGGCAACAGTATCCTCCATGGTGCAGTAGGATTACTCGAGATAAAGCCGAGCTTAGGCTGGGCTGAATCGTTGTCCTCCCATTTAGGCAACAGTATCCTCCATGGTGCAGATGGATTACTCGAGATAAAGCCGAGCTTAGGCTGGGCTGAATCGTTGTCCTCCCATTTAGGCAACAGTATCCTCCATGGTGCAGATGGATTACTCGAGATAAAGCCGAGCTTAGGCTGGGCTGAATCGTTGTCCTCCCATTTAGGCAACAGTATCCTCCATGGTGCAGATGGATTACTCGAGAAAAGGCCGAGCTTAGGCTGGGCTGAATCGTTGTCCTCCCATTGACCTTAAGGACCTACCACTCCTCAAGTTCTATTATGTCCTCCCCTTTCCCTGAAGAAACACAGGAACGTAAGTTGGAAGAAGTACTTACTACGTTGCTACAATTTTATGCAGTACCAATTCAACGGGGAGAACCAAATAGCCCTTCTGCTCCGATTATTGTGTCTGAAGGTTTTGTAGACAGATAACAAATCGAGCAAGTGGCTAGTTTAAGTGGGTTTGTTTGGTTACAGAAACGACTACCTGCCTCCCAAATGTATAGATGCACGGTAAATATTTGTAATACATACATGTAATCATGTTTGAGTTTTTAGTTTTGAATTTTATTTGTAGGGCCAGATCTATATGAAGAGCATAGTGGTACAATATGTTACAATAAAAATATTAGAAACAACCCCAGTACCACAAAAATAATCAAAAGATTACCTAAGATTAAGCTTTTATGTACATTTCGATGATCATGTCATCATCATCAGAGTGTTTTATTACAAAACTACAATCTATCAAACAATAAGTTACAAACTAGGCTATCCTTTGTCTATACAAACTAGGACAGTCTAGTTTGTAACTTATTGTTTTCTAGATTCTAATTTTATAATAAGACCCTCTGATGATGAAGACATGGTCATCCAAATGTACATAAGGGTTTAATCCTAGACAACTTGTACTATCAGTTATTTTGGATTATTTTTGTGCTATTTCCAATATTTTTACTGTAATTTTATTTATGACAATCTACCACAAAAAAGTTCGTAAAAACGTTAAAAATGAAATACAGTATCAGTTTTATTAGAATTTTTCCTTGAAATTGAGGGACTATGTGTTACATTACGATACAGCCATATATTTAGTTATGTACAACTAAACAAGGTGGTCACTAAATTTTTGTATTCTAAATACTTTAATATTTTTTGCTACATAGTTGAATGATTGTGTGTATTGTGTTTATAAATAAAAAAGTACAACATACCTTCTCTTGTACTTTTCAGGCGATCATAATACTGCTGCTATCACCTAGGAAGAATAGGAGAGAGTTGTAAATATTGGTAGGATAATGATAGTGTTACAGAGCACCCTGGAACAGGATGGGGGAATGTGGCATCACTGGTGCAATTTCGAAGATATGAAATTAGCCAACGCTTTATTGGAGACATAAATAATTGTCTACCTAATACGTTTCTACAGGAAACGTTAGATGGAATTAGATACATGAGGAGGAACAAGATCAGGTGATACTGCGAACAAGGGAAGATTAGGGCATTGCGCCTGATGACCTGCTCTGACCTAGATAGGCCTAGTAGCTCTGCATAGGTATGCAATATAGCCCATTCATCCCTTTTGGATTAAAATAAGTGACAGCAAATGATTCATAAAACAGCTCATGTTATGTTATAGTTTGTATGGTAGAACAGAGGTTTTAACGAATAGAATATGCTACTTTATTTATATTAAATCTAATTATTTAATAAAAATTAACTCAAATAAATTTTTTCTTAGTTAGCCTAAGTGGGGACTGAATTTTAAACATTTTTGTTAATATTACTTGTTTTAAAAGCGTTTAGGGATGCAGGCTTGTCTATCTAAGGGATGAAGAGACATATTTCCCTGCTCTAACCCAGATATTCCTATTAGCTCTTATATAAAATTATAAAACTTTAATATGGAAGGTTATACTTTAAACTGAATAACCTTTAACAACAAGGGAAGATTAGGGCATCGCGAGGGCAGGCTTGTCTATCTAAGGGATGAAGAGAGATATTTCCCTGCTCTAACCCAGATATTCCTATTAGCTCTTATATAAAATTATAAACCTTTAATATGGAAGGTTATACTTTAATTTGAATAACCTTTAACAAGAAAATGTTTTATTTACCTCTTACAAAATTATTTTTTTCCGTGAGCTGCTATTCAGTATTTGTAATAGACGCCTAAATCCATTCTTTAGAATTATATTACAGGTGAATAGATGTAGCCTAAATACTAACTCTCTGATTTATTGTAATGACGATAAGCTGTGATTTGTTATTAGAGTTACTTTTAAATTAATAAGAAGAATTATGTTTGAATGACAACTACAGCCAAAGGATGCAACAAGTGGTAATAAATTCAACCAAGAATTCAGCAACAATCCATAAGGATAGATAAATCGTTTCGTTGTAAAATACAGTTTAATATTTCTAGTAAACAAATATATTCAATGATCTGCTTTAAATAACACTATATTATTTAAGTAAGTTTTTGGTTATCTGCATTTTTACATTATAACTACATTTGACCATTCTTTTTGTGATCAACTTTAATAATGATCTCTTATTTAAAATTGTTAACGAACTCTCAAGTTATGATTCCTCTTTAAGTTAAATGCGATTCGAATAATAAAAACGAATGGAGCTATGAACCAGCGAACTCTTCCGGACAAACGCTGCACCACACATTACCAATTGGTTGCCCACTAATTAAAAATAAATTCCAACAGTATATTACAGAGCTCCGTGCCTAGATAAACTCTGTATTCATGCTAGACTGTACTAAGTGACGGGATGAAGTCATAAAATATCACTAAAAGAGAAATAAATCTACCGGTGGGAAAGTGGTCGGGAATAATGCGTGTACGCACGGACCCTTGTAAGGCTCTACGACCGGTCTGTGGTCTACTTTCGAAACGTGATAAGCTTCTGATATTGATCCTAGATCAGTTTATAGGCGAGAAGGAATTTTTTTGTTGTGATCGCAATACATTTTATTAGATCCGCCCATAAGAACTCATTACGAATACTTCTGCAATAATTTACTGATTCAACAAGACCTCTGCAATAGTTCTTACAGCCTACAATAGCTCTGAAATAGCTCTAGCCGCCTGCAATAGCTCCTACATCCTGCAATAGTTCTAGGTGCCCGCAATAGGTCTACAAGAGTTCTAGCCAGCTGTAATACCTGTGCAATAGTTTTATCAGCCTTCAATAGCTCTGCAACAGTTCAGCAGCCTACAATAGCTCTGCGACACTTTTAACAGCCTGTCATATCTCTTCAATAGTTCTAGCTGCCTGAAATAGCTCTGCAATAGTCCTGGCAGCCTACAACAGCTCTACAATAATTATAGCAGTCTACAATAGCTGTTCAATAGTTCTAGCTGTGTTCGATACCTCTGCAAAAGTTCTAAAAGCCTGCAATAGTTCTGGTAGGCTACAACAGCTCAACAATAATTATAGCAGTCTACAATAGCTCTGTAAACGTTCTAGCTGTCTGCAATAGTTCTGGTAGCCTACAACAGCTCTACAAGAGTTATAGCAGCCTACAATAGCTCTTCAATAGCTCTAGCTATCTGAAATACCTCTTCAATAGTCCTAGCTGCCTTTAATAGCTCTACAAAAGGTCTAGCTGCCTGAAAGAGCTCTTAATTGTTCTAGCTGCCTGCAATAGCTCCGGTAGCCTACATCGGCTCTGCAACAATTATAGCCGTCTACAATAGCTCTTGCTGCCTGCAATAGTTTTAGCTCCGTGAGTAATGTTTTTTACATTGAATAGGGTAATATTTTATATATTTGACTACACTCTTCTGTCTTTCCTAAAATCATAACATTATTCTTCTTTGGCGCGTTTTGGATTAATTCCATTATCAGAACTTAAAACTGTACCGTTCGCCGAAACCTTAAGCTCGTCCTAAAATACTCTCAAGACTGAATCAAGATTTCGGGGAATAGACAGTTTAACGTTTTAATAATGGAAGTAAGTAGAAATGCGTCAATAATGAATGATGTTTTGATGTCAGGAAAGGGTGAATCATGTACTTAAATGAATACGAAGTTTCCTAACGTGTGTGTGTGTGTGTGTGTGTGTGTGTTTGTGTGTGTGTGTGTTTGTGTGTGTGTGTGTGTTTGTGTTTGTGTTTGTGTGTGTGTGTATGTGTTTGTGTGTGTGTATGTGTGTGTGTGTGTGTGTATGTGTTTGTGTGTGTGTATGTGTTTGTGTGTGTGTATGTGTGTGTGTGTGTTTGTGTGTGTTTGTGTTTGTGTGTGTGTGTGTGTGTGTGTGTGTGTGTGAATGTGTTTGTGTGTGTATGTGTGTGTGTGTGTGTTTGTGTGTGTGTGTGTGTGTGTGTGTGTGTGTGTTTGTGTGTGTGTGTGTGTGTTTGTGTGTGTGTGTGTGTGTTTGTGTGTGTGTGTGTGTGTGTGTGTGTGTGTGTGTGTGTGCGCGCACGCGCGCGATAGAGAGAGTAAATAAACATTTTAAAAGGTATTTTCGATAAAAAATATATACAGAATCGTTTATGTAGTTTTTTGGAATAATATAGCCTAAACCTACTTTTATCCGATAAAACATTAAACCAATTTTAAATAATTAGTTAAACGTTTATTTTGTTTGTTTTTTACAATCCGGTCTAAAGGTAACATGACCGATGCAACAATAAACATTTCCAACTAACCGCTTGAAATTAAGCCAATTCAAAAACCCACCCCAAAGCAGAGGCACACGGCTCGAGTAATATCATCAACCTGTCGGAAAGAGATTATGAAGGGGGCTTTAAACATCCATGGATGCTAATTCAATTCGGAAACACATGACATGGGATGTTAAGTCAGCTGAGCAAGAGGGGAAGGGAGCGCCGATCACATTATGGATAACATCAATGTCACCACGATGGCAAATTGAATAAGGGGGGTGGTTAATTATAAATACTATACGTTTCTAAGCTGGCGCGAAACGTTATTTTAAATTCAGCGCAAAAGTTTTCCACATAAAAGTTTCCTTTTGTTAATGGCTTGGTTTCCAGCGTAAAGAACTTTATTTACAAGGTTCATTCATTTAATTTATTCAGTTAAAGTACTTGAACAGATGTAATTTTGTAATTTTAATTTATACTTCGACACTTTACTAGCAAAAAGGAAAGTGTAGCAGCCAATTTTATTTTTCTTGGATAACATTAATCATTTTGTATTATTTCTTAAAAATTGTAAAACCTTTTTCACAAATTTTAAGACGGAAATAATTTTCTGGGCTAAAAATTATTAAAATTTTAAAGAGTGTTTTATATTAAAAATAAGATTTTCGTATTTTTCGATTTAGTTATGGAATGTAATAATAAGCCTCTTTAACGTTTCTGACAAAATATAAACAGAAAAAAGTTTTTTATTCACCTTAATTCAGGTTACACGAATATGGTTATATCTGCGATAAAAGGTGGTCACACGGTAAATGGTTCATAACGTTTAAATTGTAATTTCAGAAATGTGTTATGTATAGTGATATTGTTCAATTATTTTATTCATTAAAAAAACTATTCTATTATTGGTTGGAGGGATTGCAAGTAAAATAAAAACACGTCTTAAACAACCCACATCACGCATTGGTAAACTCGTATGTAAAGTTGTAAATTTAAACCACACTGAATTTAAATTAACAAAAACGTTATAGTTAACGTTAGTTAGTATAAACTATCGTATTTTATTTATATAAAATATTGTCTAGTACAGGAATTTTATTAATCTAACCTGTAATACATTTACCATATCAATGATAAAACCTGTCAAGAAATATTATAAACACTTGATAGCCTCCAAAGATATACAATATGGAACAAAGGTTTGTTTTAAATTCCTTTTCTTATAATAATGTGGTGCTATTTACCACTGCATTTAATTATTAATTCTCAATAACTATTCATATATTTTATTTCAAATTCATTATCGTAACTACCATTAACTTTTGTAAAATCAAATTTAATTCATTTTTAGAACATAATAATTTAAATTTAGTTAAAAAGTATTTCAAAAATTTCCCTACTTATTTCAACTTGTAAGACTACAAGACCATAATTTAATTTACATTTATATCATCTTAAAATTTATTTATTTCCTTGATTTTTTATAATTTCTACCCAAGTTCTTTATTAAAAATGTGTCCACGTTTAAATTTAATTAAATTATCTGAATTAATTTCTATTAATTATTTATTTCCATCAAAATATCACACATAAACAAAAAATATTTGTAAATAACTACATAAATTTTATATAAAAAAGACAAGAAAAACTAATATATAAAAAGTAACAGATTTATAAATCTAAACATTTTCATATATACTGTATATTAAAACTTAAAAATTATTTTCTTATTATTTTAAAATTTCAAATTATTTCATTTAGTAATTGAAGTTAGTCATTTTGAAAATTTATGTTTACTTTGCAAATCTCGCCTTATTAAACTTATAAAGAAGATTTTAAAATCAGTTTAAATTTTCTAGATTCTTTTTAGACTATTTCATATTTAATTAAAATTTACGTTAAAAAAAATATTAATTTAAAAGTGGGGCTGCATAGATCCATATTTCTGATACAATTTTTGAACCGTTATTAACAGTTTTATACTCGTTATTATTATTAAATAATCGATCCTTGCTCAACAAATGAACTCATACAATGTTGGAACATTATTCTTTTATATTATTAAATAAAAGATCCTTGCTCAACAAATAAACTCATACAATGTTGGAACATTATTCTTTTGCATTATTAAATAATCGATCTTTGCTCAACAAATGAACTCATACAATGTTGGAACATTATTCTTTTGTATTATTAAATAATCGATCCTTGCTCAACAAATGAACTCATACAATGTTGGAACATTATTCTTTTGTATTATTAAATAATCGATCCTCGCTCAACAAATGAACTCATACAATGTTGGAACATTATTCTTTTGTATTTTTAAATAAAAGATCCTTGCTCAACATATAAACTCATACAATGTTGGAACATTATTCTTTTGTATTATTAAATAATCGATCCTTGCTCAACAAATGAACTCATACAATGTTGGAACATTATTCTTTTGTATTATTAAATAATCGATCCTTGCTCAACAAATGAACTCATACAATGTTGGAACATTATTCTTTTGTATTATTAAATAATCGATCCTTGCTCAACAAATGAACTCATACAATGTTGGAACATTATTAAGACTCTTGAATCTGGTATTGAGTTAATGTATTCAATGTAACATGTCCTTTTATAATTTTAATTGCGGATTTAATTATACATCCTATTTGACGCACGCGTATAAGCTTACCATATTGCCGGATCGATTGATTACGGAAAACCTTATGTGGAACTTACGTTTTTTATTCTTTTGCTCCACATAAGGAATGGAATTCTTTCCATAATATCAGACCTATATACAATTACTTTCTATGATTGCAATCGATTTCAAATTGTTTGGAGTTGCCTAGAAAACTATATACAGTATTGTGAGATGAAAGAAATTTGCTACAAATTAAACTGAGTTAATGTGATTTATTCGTAATAAAAATTGTTCTCCAGGATAAAAGCAAATTAGCTAAAATAAATAAATTCCGAAATTATCAAAATAAAAATAAATATTAATGCCCAATATTTTTATTTGTTTTCAGAGTCGAATACCTTTCACGTTATTTTAAAACTTTTCTCATTTTGAATTATCTCCTCATTTTCCTAGTAGACTACTTTTTCAATTCCTTCAACACGCCTCTCTTACTAATCGTTAAATTTCCAATCTTTAATAAAATACTTTTTATTCATCCACTGAAGTTCAATTAATTTTTTTAAGCTTTTAGTGGATGACAATTGACGTTAATGATGTTTTTTTTATATAATAATTTATAAATTAACTTTAAGGAAATAATGTTAGTTTTATATGGGAGAAAAACTTTTCACAAAGGGGCAAGGTATGCAATATAGTTCTTTCGTCGCAAAAGGCTTAAAATGAGTTATAACACATAGTTTCATCAGACAGCTAATTTTACGTTATAGGTTATGTGGTAAAACAGCTGTTTTGTAGCATAGATTACGTTAGTTAATTTATATCAATTGTGATTATTTAACAAAAAGTAATTAAAATAAAATATTTCATTGTTGACCAAAGCAGGAATATGCTTTGAACAATTTTTATTTTTATTACTTGTTTTTGAACTAATAAATAAATATTCAAAATTATAATGATTTCAGGCTTAAGATTTAATGGCTTACCATTAATGTACGTAATATAAATAAATATTAAAACATTATAAGCGTGACTTGATAACCAATCGTTTATCTTTTATTCAGCGCTCGGTCGATGATTTTAAAACAAGATAATGGCTTTTTAAGTAATGCATTTTTATGTTTTGGCATTTAAAAAATGTTTTTTAAAAGTAATAACGACTGATTAAAACGTAGTGCCCAAATGACATGTGAACACCTCCCAGGCCACGAACGGCAGCTCTACTATACCTTGTTAATAATATAAAAATTGTATATATGTATATATATATATATATATATATATATATATATATATATATATATATATGTGTGTGTGTGAGTGTGTGTGTGTGTGTGTGTGTGTGTGTGTGTGTGTGTGTGTGTGTGTGTGTGTGTGTGTGTGTGTGTGTGTGTGTGTGTGTGTGTGTGTGTGTGTGTGTGTGTGTGTGTGTGTGTGTGTATCTGTGTGTGTGTGTGTGTGTGTGTGTGTGTGTGTGTGTGTGTGTGTGTGTGTGTGTGTGTGTGTGTGTGTGTGTGTGTGTGTGTGTGTGTCAAGGGCAAAAAAGTCAGTTATCATTGTTATTATTATTGAAAATACGTCTAAAAAGCTCGAGGACGATTCTGTAGCATTTTTGCCCAAACCTATTTTCCTTATCCACCAGAAAGATTAATATTCTCTTCTTGGGAATTAATCCAATAAGCCGTCTTATAAAAATACTCCTCCTCACATTTTTCCTAACGTTGTGATACTACCCGATCCAGACACGTGCTGGTAGTAACATGTATTTAGATGGGCTTGTTCTCTAAACCCTTATCCACACTAGTGACTGACTATAGACATCTTTAAGGGATGTCTACAGTCAATGTATCTAGACATTCTATAGACTTGGTTGCGTGTACACTTGTTGGTTAGTTGTTACACATTGCTGGCCTTGTTGGAATGTCCGCTTGTGATGTTATTATTTTGAATAATGAAAACAAGCGGAAAAGGCCGTTGGTGGGAGTGTGAAATTTTGCAGAGGGACCTCGATTCGGTTGCAATTTACTTTAAACACTGAAATTGGAAGACCCCATGGGGCTCCGAAACTTTATCCGTTTAACTGCAAGTGATTTTGAACAATCACTACTGCTTTTAAGCAGAAATATTGAAAAAAGATAATGCACATTTAGAGAAATCGTTCTACCATACATCAAATTGATTGCTAAATACCCATGAATTTTCATACTTTTTTACCAGTTCTTCGATCGCCTTTCTTTGTTTATTGCGATTATCATAATCGGAATTTATCCCGATTCACAAACCCATTAACAATTTGCACAGTGAAAATCTTCTATAAAAAACGTAACCTTTTCCCTAGACCGCATATTTAAATAATAAAAATATTCGGAAACAAAACTTGAGCGAAATAAAACCAAAGCAATTGAACGATAGGTATTCCTCACGACTCACTAATGACTACTTGCAACAATGTCTCGCAACACGTTCACACTACGAAACGTTCACACTACGAAATGCTGTGCATTATTGTCTAAAGTCTCCCATCTGAGATGGGAGACCAAAGTTCTGCGATTTTGTTGCAGAGACATATCTATAAACACAGGTATTGTCTAGCAATTTCCTATAGACAATCGCTCTATCGTATCTAGACATTATCTAAAGACCAAAATCGCTCAACTTTGTCTAATAGTGTAGACTAGGCTTAAGCAATAACAAACAAAAATCTAATTTTAATTGAAAACCTCCTACGATACAAAATTAACAACAGCATGTATCTAATTGAATTAATTACTTCTGCCTCCTTTTCTATTTCTAAAACAGTTCATATTTTCGTTTTAATAATTGCGCGTTCCCACAGGAGACCACTCCGTTGGGAATAAAAACATTGTAGTTTACAAGTACAGGGGTTGTACTAACATATGCTAGTCAAGAGGATGATTAGAGCGCAAGGGGTAAGAGGGTGGGTGAATAGGGGTAGTAACGCCACAAGTCAGCTGGAAACTTCTATTCATCCGAACTGAAGCCTTTATAAGGGTTGTACGCCACGAAGCGTAGCCTTAGCTCTGGTCAACCGGTCACTAATTTAGGATACTCTTAACCAACAAATGATACGTACAAAATGTATATAATACATTAAGGCAATAAAATTAATTATATTTGGTGGGTAAAATGTAAAATGTAAAATATAATTAATTTGTCTTGAATGCCAACATAAATAAAAAGAGAGTTAATTACATACTTAATACCCCTTTTTCAGATTTATTATATGTTTAATAATTTTAAACATTTTTACAAGATATGTTCAATACAGTAGTTTTTGCATTTGCTATTAAAACCATTGGCTCTTCAATTGCATCTTCATTTGTTCCAATACATGGAATAGATACAGATTTCCTTCACCTATCAGACCCATGGAGTACACAAAGTATAAACAGATATCCTTTATCTATCAGGCCCATAGAGTACACAGATATTACACACAGATCTCATTAATCTATCATAGATGACACAGATTTCCATGACCTATCACACCCATGTAGTACACAGTGTACAAACAGATATTCTTCATTTATCAGACCAATAGAGTATATACATATTACATACAGATTTCATTAACCTGTCAGACGCATAGAGTAGGGCCTACACAGATAGTACACACAGATGTCCTTCGCCTATCCGACCAAGGAGCTCACAGAGTACAAACATATATCCTTCATCTAACATAACCATAGAGTAGACAGATATTACATACAGATCTCCTTAATCTATCAAACCCATAGAATACACAGATTTGTCACAACCATTTTCTTCATTAATCAGATCTAAGGAGTTCACATAGTACGAACAGATAGCAGTCGTCTGTGAGACCCATAGAGTAAACAGATATTACACACAGATTTCCATCATCTGTCACACACATATAGTGAACAGATATTACACACAGATTTCCATCATGTGTCACACACATAGATTGAACAGATATTACACACAGATTTACATAATCTGACACACACATAGAGTGAATAGATATTACACATAAATTTCCTTCACCTATCAGGCCAATAAAGTACACAGACTAAAACCACATTAAGACAGCCTTAATTTATCAGACCTATAGAGTACACAGATAGTTCACACAGATGTCCTTCGCCTATCCGACCAAGGAGTTCACAGAGTACAAACACATATCCTTCAACTAACATAACCATAGAGTACACAGATAATACACACAGATCACCTTAATCTATCTAACCCATAGAATAAACAGATAGGTCACACAAATTTCTTTTATCTATCGGAACCATGAGTTCACAGAGTACAGATATCCTTCATGTAACAGAACGATAGACTACACAGATATTACGCACAGATACACGTTAATCTATCAAATCTATAGAATACAAGGAAGGTTCACACAAATCTCCTTAATCTATCAGACCCTTTGAGTACACAGATATTACGCACAGATACACGTTAATCTATCAAATCTATAGAATACAAGGAAGGTTCACACAAATCTCCTTAATCTATCAGACCCTTTGAGTACACAGATATTACTTACAGATACACGTTAATCTATCAAATCTATAGAATACAAGGAAGGTTCACACAAATCTCCTTAATCTATCAGACCCTTTGAGTACACAGATATTACGCACAGATACACGTTAATCTATCAAATCTATAGAATACAAGGAAGGTTCACACAAATCTCCTTAATCTATCTGACCCTTTGAGTACACAGATATTACGCACAGATACACGTTAATCTATCAAATCTATAGAATACAAGGAAGGTTCACACAAATCTCCTTAATCTATCAGACCCTTTGAGTACACAGATATTACGCACAGATACACGTTAATCTATCAAATCTATAGAATACAAGGAAGGTTCACACAAATCTCCTTAATCTATCAGACCCTTTGAGTACACAGACAGTACACAAGATGACTTTCCACTTATATCTGGTAGAAACGAGGGATATAACAACTACTTCAAGAAGCATTAACAATTTGCCTTAACAGTACCAGTATTTACAAAGGCTAGTTTGCCTGAAATTACACGTTGTACGTTGAATTCTTTAGAGAAAAATGAAAACTGTTTTATTCCCTCATGAATAATACAGCTGTATTAGTTAATCCTGGTGTTGAATGAATTTCAAAACAGTTTCACACCAAACAGAATAAATAATAGAACAATTCTTCACGCTTCAAGTATCAGCCTTGGATTTGCATTGAACCCTCCTTGCCGTCCAAACAACAGGTGGTAACCGTTTCTACCCTCTTCATTGAATGACCTCATCAAAAGCCGCCCTTATCGGAGGTAGGATCTTTCACATTTGTCATAACAATTGGACACGCCAAAGGGTGTAACCATAACTGATTCAGATAATGTCTTATTTCAATGAAACAGTCAGTTGCCATGAAGTAATCAGTACTAAACTTATCCTTCATTTTTTCCACTTCTGAACCTAATTATTTCAACAATGGGCATTGATTAGTTAAGAGGCTGGTAATAAAGAGGCAGATGCGTTCGGCTGATTTATCTAACAGGATTTATTGCACACAGTAATAGGTTATTTCATAGGTTAACAGATTTTTCTCTCATTTTAATTGTGTCGTGACTTTTAAACATCTATATGGCTAATAGTTTTTATACAGCTATATGGCTCATAGTTTTTAAACATCTATATGGCTCATAGTTTTTAAACATCTATATGGCTGATAGTTTTTAAACATCTGTGTGGCTCATAGTTTTTAAACATTTATATGCGCCATAGTTTTTAAACATCTATATGGCTCATAGTTTTTAAACATCTATATGGCTCATAGTTTTTAAACATCTATATAGCTGATAGTTTTTAAACATTTATATGGGTCATAGTTTTTAAACATCTGTATGGCTCATAGTTTTTAAACATCTATATGGCTCATAGTTTTTAAACATCTATATGGCTCATAGTTTTTAAACATCTATATAGCTGATAGTTTTTAAAAATCTATATAGCTGATAGTTTTTAAACATCTATATAGCTGATAGTTTTTAAACATCTATATAGCTGATAGTTTTTAAACATCTATATAGCTGATAGTTTTTAAACATCTATATAGCTGATAGTTTTTAAACATCTATATAGCTGATAGTTTTTAAACATCTATATGGCTCATAGTTTTTAAACATATAGATGTTTAGCTGATAGCCACAACAGAAGTGGCAAGGTATGCAATATTGGCTTCCCATTTGGCTTAAAATAAGTGATAACATATGATTTCATAAAAAGGCTGAGTTTATGTTATAGGTTGTATGGTAGAACAGCTGTTTTAACGCATACGCTATGTTACTTTGTATAATTATTTAATAAAAAATTATTTAAAAAAAATTGTTGACCTTAGTAGGAATTGGCATTAAATCTTTCTTAATATATTACTTATTTTAAATAATAAATATACAAAATGTTAGCTTTAAAATTAATTGAAATGCTTTTCCTCACACACAGAGAGGTAAAAAAAGTGCAAACTTCCGGGTTCACAGTTATTCAGTACTGCGCTGCCTTTAGATTAAGTTCGTTTAAAGGGAACAACTTTTTGATTTCGGTCAAAGACATAGCACCTACTAGTTGAGCCAGCAGTCCCGCAGGACAATGTGGGAAAAGGGAATGCGACACTAAGCTCCCTCATTAGCGTCCCCTTGAACAAGGACCCAACGCGTCGCTATGGAGTCGAGAGGCATCGCCTTTGTTACATGCTCAGCGAGGTGACAAAATGCTTCGAAAAATTCACTGCAAAACTGCAAGAGCGTTGGAAACACGTCTAGGAGAGAGGTTGTCGCAACCGCACAAGTACGTTTTTGTACGAAACTTGTTCACCTGAAAAAGGATCGTGCAAAACAGGTCCTTAAAAGAGAAACGTAATTATTCCAGGACTCTTTAAAACGTCGCATGTTTCTTTAAAACTTCAACTCTTTCGTGTAATTTACTTTTTTTACGCAACGAAATGAATGATTCTTCACACGTGCATTGACTGTCAACATTTCTATGCTTTACTATTTGGTCGCTCAAAGACAGCTTTATGTAGACCTACTTCTATTTTTGATTTCTAGTAGTTACTGCAATTTTTAATTTTTTAATTTTAAAATATGAGCATATATTTAAAGAACTATTACAAAAATTATTTTACGATAAAAAAACAAGGTTATGAATCTATATATTACACATGTATATAGAAAATTATTTTAAAAAATTGGAAATTATAATAATTATTTTACTGTAAAGTTATTTGTTTTTAAATATTTATTCAACACTTATTATAATTATACTTATAAAAATCGTTATTGATATTTTTGTTCAATATTAAAAATATTTTTAAATTGTAATGTATTGTTATACACACCAAGACGTTACAAAACAAATTTCAATTTTATATCTTATCGCTATAGTGTTTGGTAAAGGGCCGAATAATTGAAGAAAAAAGAAATCTCGATGAAGCATAATTTAGTGTAAATATCGCTTCAAAAAATGTGTTGAGGATTACCGACTTTGGCATAGAATAGGAAGGCTGATGTACATAAGGCGAATATTCAGCAAGGACGCATGTCATTAACAGGTGTTTAACAGACTTGTTGAGGATTACCGACATTGAAATACAATAGGAAGCCCAACGTTCAAAAGAAGGATTGTAACACTGGGTATATTCAACAAGGAACTCATGCAGATATTAAAAGGTGTTTAAAGGAAGTATTGAGGATTATCGACTTTGGAATACAATAGCAAGGCAAATGTACATAAGAAGTATTCTTACTCTTGGTAAATTCAACAGGAACCCATCCAGATATAACACAGGTGTCCAAAGGAAGTATTGAGGATTATCGACTTTGGAATACAATAGCAAGGCAAATGTACATAAGAAGTATTCTTACTCTTGGTAAATTCAACAGGAACCCATCCAGATATAACACAGGTGTCCAAAGGAAGTATTGAGGATTATCGACTTTGGAATACAATAGCAAGGCAAATGTACATAAGAAGTATTCTTACTCTTGGTAAATTCAACAGGAACCCATCCAGATATAACACAGGTGTTCAAAGGAAGTATTGAGGATAACCGACTTTAGGATACAATAGCAAGGCAAATGTACATAAGAAGGGTTCTTACTCTGGGTAAATTCAACAGGAACCCATCCAGATATAACACAGGTGTTTAAAGGAAGTATTGAGGATTATCGACTTTGGAATACAATAGCAAGGCAAATGTACATAAGAAGTATTCTTACTCTTGGTAAATTCAACAGGAACCCATCCAGATATAACACAGGTGTTCAAAGGAAGTATTGAGGATAACCGACTTTAGGATCAATAGCAAGGCAAATGTACATAAGAAGGGTTCTTACTCTGGGTAAATTCAACAGGAACCCATCCAGATATAACACAGGTGTTTAAAGGAAGTATTGAGGATTATCGACTTTGGAATACAATAGCAAGGCAAATGTACAAAAGAAGTATTCTTACTCTTGGTAAATTCAACAGGAACCCATCCAGATATAACACAGGTGTTCAAAGGAAGTATTGAGGATTATCGACTTTAGGATACAATAGCAAGGCAAATGTACATAAGAAGTATTCTTACTCTTGGTAAATTCAACAGGAACCCATCCAGATATAACACAGGTGTCTAAAGGAAGTATTGAGGATTATCGACTTTGGAATACAATAGCAAGGCAAATGTACATAAGAAGTATTCTTACTCTTGGTAAATTCAACAGGAACCCATCCAGATATAACACAGGTGTTCAAAGGAAGTATTGAGGATAACCGACTTTAGGATACAATAGCAAGGCAAATGTACATAAGAAGTATTCTTACTCTTGGTAAATTCAGCAGGAACCCATCCTGATATAACACAGGTGTTCAAAGGAAGTATTGAGGATAACCGACTTTAGGATACAATAGCTAGGCAAATGTACATAAGAAGTATTCTTACTCTTGGTAAATTCAGCAGGAACCCATCCTGATATAACACAGGTGTTCAAAGGAAGTATTGAGGATAACCGACTTTAGGATACAATAGCAAGGCAAATGTACATAAGAAGGGTTCTTACTCTGGGTAAATTCAACAGGAACCCATCCAGATATAACACAGGTGTTTAAAGGAAGTATTGAGGATTATCGACTTTGGAATACAATAGCAAGGCAAATGTACATAAGAAGGGTTCTTACTCTGGGTAAATTCAACAGGAACCCATCCAGATATAACACAGGTGTTTAAAGGAAGTATTGAGTATTATCGACTTTGGAATACAATAGCAAGGCAAATGTACATAAGAAGGATTCTTACTCTTGGTAAATTCAACAGGAACCCATCCAGATATAACACAGGTGTTTAAAGGAAGTGTTGAGGATAAGCGACTTTGGGATACAATAGCAAGGCAAATGTACATAAGAAGGATTCCTAGCGATGGGTAAATTCAACAGGAACCCATCCAGATATAACACAGGTGTTTAAAGGAAGTGTTGAGGATAAGCGACTTTGGGATACAATAGCAAGGCAAATGTACATAAGAAGGATTCTTACTCTTGGTAAATTCAACAGGAACCCATCCAGATATAACACAGGTGTTTAAAGGAAGTGTTGAGGATAAGCGACTTTGGGATACAATAGCAAGGCAAATGTACATAAGAAGGATTCCTAGCGATGGGTAAATTCAACAGGAACCCATCCAGATATAACACAGGTGTTTAAAGGAAGTGTTGAGGATAAGCGACTTTGGGATACAAGAGCAAGGCAAATGTACATAAGAAGGATTCTTACTCTTGGTAAATTCAACAGGAACCCATCCAGATATAACACAGGTGTTTAAAGGAAGTGTTGAGGATAAGCGACTTTGGGATACAATAGCAAGGCAAATGTACATAAGAAGGATTCCTAGCGATGGGTAAATTCAACAGGAACCCATCCAGATATAACACAGGTGTTTAATGAACTGTTGAGGATTATCGACTTTGGGATACAATATGAAGGCTAATGTATATAAGGAGGTTAGGGACGCTGGGTATACTTAACAGGAACGAATGCAGATATTAACAGGCGTTTAAAGGAAGTGTTGAGGAATATCGACTTTGGGATACAATATGAAGGCTAATGTATATAAGGAGGTTAGGGACGCTTTGTATACTTAACAGGAACGCATGCAGAAATGAATAGGTGTTTAAAGGATGTATTGAAGATTACCGACTTTGAGATACAATAGGAAGGCAAAATTGGCTCTTTATAGAATGTTGTAATTTTTCGTTTAAAAGGTAATAAAGTCCTATTTAAAAAGATTTTAAAATTATTTAAGAAACAGCAACAAATCCTCCCGACAAGCTCGTCCTTGTTACGCGTTACATACTTACACGAGAAACTTTGTTTTGGCTGTCTAAGACTAATTTAATGGCTAGAAATAAGAAATGTAAAGCGTAATAAATATTTGTACTAGCATTATTAAGAATAACGTATTTTTTCTTTCGTAAAATAAAATAATACAGAGTTGCGTCACTGATTTCTAAGAAATATTATACCTCGTTATATTTGTTCCTAAGGTAATTACGTATTGTGTTACAGTTTACTGGGGAGAATATAATCTGAGTTTAGTAGAGAAATCTTCAGCTATTTACGTAACAGAAATGTCATTAAAAACAAATAAAAACATACACAAAACTCACAAATTAATCATTTATTTACTCATACGCGTTTCAATTACCAAGTCATCATCATCAGTGAGTGTTACTACTACAAACTCTAACTTACAACAGAAATATCACTGTTTCATTACATCTAAAATGTTTACTTTATGTGATGTAGGTTGTACTTGAGTAGATAGGCTAGTATTAACTGGAAAATGTTTTTATTCAGAAATTTATAGTTGTTGTAGTTACAAATCAAAATATTTCTAATCATGTTTACACTAACAGAGACAATTGTTACATAAAAGCTATTTACTTAAACAGGCAACTTTATAATAACGGATACGTTATTGTCTTATCTCCTGCACTCTATTAAACAATCACGCCCTGACATAACCTTATGTGCTGTGAGTTAATGAAAGCGTTTATGCGCTGTTTTCAAAAATAAACTAAGGTTATGTCACGGCGTGATTGTTTAATTCAGTGCAGGAGATAAGACGATAACGTATCCCTCATTGTAACTTTGCCTGTATAAGTAAATTGTTGTAGGCCTACTTGACTTGCAAGTACCGCTTTTATTAAACAAACATTTCAAAGTTTCCAATTTTGAAAATATAATCTGAACGCCATATTAGTTTTCATTGTCTATCTAGACAGACTAAATAATGTTTCAATAGTAAAAAAACAATCAAGTACATTCTGTTTAGCGCAATATGAAGCAAACGAGGGAAATAAAATCTTAAGTACATTAGTAAATTAAGGCAAATCGTAGAGTAAGGTTTAAGCACACCCTCTAATCCCGACGCACTTGCAGGATGTAAGGACGCTTTATGTAGCCTGGAGCACATCTAATTGGGAGGGTAGACTCGTGTTGGACAAGGGTTCCGGATAAAATCTCTGCTACGAGAAAAGAGCCTGGTATTTTTACCAACCCCCTCAGGGAAACGTATTTGCTATACATTTATCACGGTGTAAGGGGTAAGTCATATTATACACATCATACTCCCCTATCTGATGCCCCACCCCTTACAAGTTAAGAAATACAAACTCTAAAAGCAAATAAAAAGGGGGAAACACGGCAAATAGTGAATGCATGTGATTAGCTGAATCTGATTTATCATGCCGTTTAACCGAGTCAATTCCTTTTATACACGAGACTTATGAATACCATTTGCCTAATCATCAAATGAAGCAGATGTTTCAGTTGTGTTTGCGAAATATGGATTGGCTTGCATCGCGTCTGCAGCTATAATTGGGCGACAGTACTAATTAATGCAGTTGTTAAAAAAAATAATAATAATAAGATAACTATATTGTATACTTATTATATTGTAATATTGTATTATATTGTATATTTAACTATATTGTACTACTACTGTATTTTGACATCTGATTTTAATGATTTTGTTGAAGAAATTTATTATAATTATCAAAGACGTTAATGGAGTTTTACTGATAAATAATGTAGTATTATTCTTCCTATTAAAGATAAATTTAGTAATAAAAATTTTAAAAGGTTCTGCGTAGTAAAATATGTCAACATATCCTTTGTTTTATAAACAAATAAAATCTCTTAAACCACAAAAACTTGTTATTCATGACCTTATGTACCTCTAGATTGCAAAGCACACGTCTTCACAGGAAATTACTACAAGACTAACTTGCATTGCTATATTCAGTTATCTTATTGTACCAGAGATTCTACGGTTATAGAACTCACTATCGTTAAATTGTACATCATGACAATGGGATCGTCATCATAACATTGATGGTAACCCAACGATCGTTGTCATAATAATGGGATAGTCACCGTAACATTTAAGCGATCATCGTAGCATTGGAACCAACACCGTAGCATTAAGACCATCTTCGTAACCCAAAGAGGGTCGTCATAATAATGGGATTCTCGTTGTAACATTGTAATCGACATCAGAACATTAGGACCACCATCGTAACGTTGGGTCCGTTCATGGTAACCCAAAGATCGTTATAAAAATAACTGGGGTCATCGCCGTAACATTGGGATGTAACATAGTTACATTGTGATAGTAATCGTAACATTAGGACCGTCCTAGTAACCCAAAAATAGTTATCACAAAACTGGTATCATCACCGTAACATTGGGACCGTCATGGCAACCCAAAGATCGTTATCACAAAACTGGGATCATCGCCGTAACATTGGGATGTAACATAGGTACATTGTGATAGTAATCGTAACATTAGGACCGTCCTAGTAACCCAAAAATCGTCGTCATAACAATGGGATTGTCGTTGTAACTCTGGACTTGTCATCCTAACATTTGGATAGTCATTGTAACATTAGGATCGTCATTGTAAAACAAAGATATTCATCATAACAATGGCATCATCATCGTAACATTGCAATGGAATCGTAACAATGGAATCCTCATCGTTACATTAGGACCGACATTGTAACCCAAAGATCGTCATCATAAGAATATCATCATCGTAGTATTGGAACCATTGTCATAACTTTGGAATCCGCATCGTATCATTAGGAAATATATGGTCATCATACATTTAGTTCGTCACCATAGGACTAGAATTGTCAAAGTAACATTAGGACCATCATCGTAACATAAAAATCGCAAACATAAAAATAACCATTGGTATGCTGTAGAAACTTTGATATCGTCATCGTAACATTAGGACAGTAGTCGTAGCACAAATACTGCCATCATAACACTGGGTTCATCATCGTAAAATTACAACTGTTATCGTAACATCAGGGTCGTTATTGTAACATAAAATTCGTCTTTATAGCAATGAGTCATCACCGTAACATTATAATCATTACCGTAACATTAGGACCGTCATCGTAACACTAGAATCATTACCGTAACATTGGGACCGTCATCGTAACACTAGAATCATTACCGTAACATTGGGACCGTCATCGTAACACTAGAATTATCACCGTAACATTGGGACCGTCATCGTAACACTAGAATCATCACCGTAACATTAGGACCGTCATCGTAACACTAGAATCATTACCGTAACATTGGGACCGTCATCGTAACACTAGAATCATCACCGTAACATTGGGACCGTCATCGTAACACTAGAATCATTACCGTAACATTGGGACCGTCATCGTAACACTAGAATCATCACCGTAACATTGAGACCGTCATCTTAACACTAGAACCATCACCGTAACATTGGGACTGTCATCGTAACACTAGAATCATCACCGTAACATTGGGGCCGTCATCGTAACTCTAGAATCATCACCGTAACATTGGGACCGTCATCGTAACACTACAATCATCACCGTAACATTGGGACCGTCATCGTAACACTACAATCATCACCGTAACATTGAGACCGTCATCGTAACACTAGAATCATCACCGTAACATTGGGACCGTCATCGTAACACTAGAATCATCACCGTAACATTGGGACCGTCATCGTAACACTAGAACCATCACCGTAACATTGAGACCGTCATCGTAACATTAGAATCATCCCCGTAAAATCGGGACCGTCATCGTAACACTACAATCATCACCGTAACATTGAGACCGTCATCGTAACACTAGAATCATCACCGTAACATTGAGACCGTCATCGTAACACTAGAATCATCACCGTAACATTAGGACCGTCATCGTAACACTAGAATCATCACCGTAACATTGGGACCGTCATCGTAACACTATAATCATCACCGTAACATTGGGACCGTCATCGTAACACTACAATCATCACCGTAACATTGAGACCGTCATCGTAACACTAGAATCATCACCGTAACATTAGGACCGTCATCGTAACACTAGAATCATCACCGTAACATTGGGACCGTCATCGTAACACTACAATCATCACCGTAACATTGGGACCGTCATCGTAACACTACAATCATCACCGTAACATTGAGACCGTCATCGTAACACTAGAATCATCACCGTAACATTGGGACCGTCATCGTAACACTAGAATCATCACCGTAACATTGAGACCGTCATCGTAACACTAGAACCATCACCGTAACATTGGGACCGTCATCGTAACACTAGAATCATCACCGTAACATTGGGGCCGTCATCGTAACACTAGAATCATCACCGTAATATTGGGACCGTCATCGTAACACTAGAATCATCACCGTAACATTGGGACCGTCATCGTAACACTAGAATCATCACCGTAACATTAGAACCGTCATCGTAACACTAGAATCATCACCGTAACATTGGGACAGTCATCGTAACACTACAATCATCACCGTAACATTGGGACCGTCATCGTAACACTACAATCATCACCGTAACATTGAGACCGTCATCGTAACACTAGAATCATCACCGTAACATTGGGACCGTCATCGTAACACTAGAATCATCACCGTAACATTGAGACCGTCATCGTAACACTAGAACCATCACCGTAACATTGGGACCGTCATCGTAACACTAGAATCATCACCGTAACATTGGGGCCGTCATCGTAACACTAGAATCATCACCGTAATATTGGGACCGTCATCGTAACACTAGAATCATCACCGTAACATTGGGACCATCATCGTAACACTAGAATCATCACCGTAACATTGAGACCGTCATCGTAACACTAGAACCATCACCTAACATTGGGACCGTCATCGTAACACTAGAATCATCACCGTAACATTGGGGCCGTCATCATAACTCTAGAATCATCACCGTAACATTGGGACCGTCATCGTAACACTAGAATCATCACCGTAACATTGGGACCGTCATCGTAACACTAGAATCATCACCGTAACATTGGGACCGTCATCGTAACACTAGAACCATCACCGTGGTTCACACACATACACACACACATACTTACACATACACACACACACACACACACACACACACACACACACACACACACACACACACACACACACACACACACACACACACTTACACAAACACACACACACACTTACACACACTTACACATACACACACACTCACACACACAACACTTACACACACACACTTACACCACCCAAAAACAAACACACACACACACACACACGCGCGCGCGCGCGCGCGCGCGTACACACACACACACAGATACCATATTTTTTGTTTTGGAAGAGTATTAACTACTTACAATTAGGATTGTAACGAACTTGTATTATAAATCCTGTTTTAACTTTTTGTTATATATTTCCAGTGTATTATGCATTTTGTTGTGTTACCTAATTATATGGTTATATTACGTTGTTTTTCAGTATTACGTATTTTACTTGTGTAATATTTGAAATATATTCCATGTCATTTGATATGTTACATATTAGGTCTTTTAATATCTGGTTTTTAATCTTTATTTCGTACAAAATCTTGTAGAAGCGCAATCTGTTAGTGATTCAATGAACTACTAAAGACAAAACCCAAATTTATAAATGTTGCTTAGAAACGGACTTTTTTCAGAACATATTATTAAGTTTTTGTTAACACTCATTGTCTTCCTGTAATTGACGACATGTATGGAAGAAGTGGTATAAATCCATTCCTAAGCATGGGGTCTCTGCCAGGAGGATTTCGTTAGGTTAAAAATTTTCAATATTTTTCCGCACTACAAAGCTCAGTCTTTGTGTAAGATTATTTTGTTTTATTTATAACAAAATCTCAACTTTTTGTAATTATTACCGCAATTATCCAAGTAATAAAAGTGTTCCGGTTTCGATTCCAGACACGTATAAATACTTTTTTTTGTCCGCAAATAATGTTGCGACTTTAGAACTAAACCTTAGATAGTGTTCCACAATACGGCACATGGTTTTAGAAATTGTGTTTAAACCGCAACGTTTTTTTTATTAACTTCAACGATTGTCCATTATCTTTGTTTCTCTTATATACATTTATTCTTACATTTTTCTGTTCTCTTCTTCCAAGAATCTTATGGTATTAATTTGAATAAAAAACCCTCTGGGTTCCATGAGACTCGTATTTCATACAAATTATATGGTATTTACTGTATACACACACACACACACACACATATATATATATATATATATATATATGTACATTTTTGTTATATCATTACTTTTTCTTGAAGTAGCTAATACATAATTTATTGTTAAAAAGCTTTGAAAATATACAAATCTAAATTATTCTTGTATTTAAAATTTTTGTAATCATTAACTGTATTAGAAGAAATCGTATCACCATATTTAATAAATATATATAATTGTTGATTCCTCCTATACGTGAGCTACTAGTTCCTACTAAAACACTTGTGAATATTTTAACAACTTACCTATACTAGCACTTCCTTATATTTGTAAAATATGTAGCATATATTGCAATATAGTAGTACTTATACTATAGTAGTACTGCAAATACTTGTAGGTACAGTAGTTGTGCGTTGTGATACAACAGTATATATATATATATATATATATATATATATATATATATATATATATATATATATATATATATATATATATATATATATATATATATATACATATATATATACATATATATATATATATATATATATATATATATATATATATATATATATAAATATCGCAATATGTTTTCTTGTGTATTAATAAAGAACAAAAGTCAAAATACAAACACAAGAATTATATTTGAATTTACAATTCAAAGCTTTTCGTTGGCTAACAGTACCAACATCATCAGGAATATTCAATAATATATATATATATATATCAGGAATATATATATATATATACAAAAGACTTGAACTGACTTCTTCGTAAATATATTGATTCGCTATTTTATATAGAACCTGAACCAATTTTCCAGCTTATTGTGTGCATTGTTATGTAAATATCTGTTGAGTGTTTCCAACTGCTTCGTACAACATAAAATGCACGCTATAGTAATTTGAATAAGTAGCGTCAATCGATATTTATTCTATGCAAACTCTATTTATATAGAATTTTATATTATTTCACTTAAAAAAACAATTTTTCAGTTTAATTTTTCAGCTATGTTTTAGAGAAATGTATTTCTTCATAAAATTTTGCAATTGTAAATGGTAATATACGAAAGAATAAATATTCTTAAACATCGCTCAACGCGACGCTGAAATAATATTATTCTTATAATTTATTTGGAAATAAGTGTTGATTTTATTCGCGTTCCGATATTCTAATCCACAGATGCTAATTTTCTAATTTTATATTCGGAACGTAACTTGTCAGGCTGTTAGGAATGCAAGTAAATGCAAGAGCGATCAGGAAAGTAACTACAAACATCTGGGAAATGTCGCGCTTACAGAAGTAAATGTTTTACATTATTGCTAATTTTACTTACAACTAGAACTAGTAAAGGCTTTGCATTAGCACATTTAGCATCTGGGTAAATATATTTGTAACTGATGGAATTCTTAGGTCCAACTTAAGTTGAATTAATTCTACGTTAGGCCACACTCTCTCATACCCGCTGGATGTTGGATTCCTATTTGATCAGTTAGGCAACTATCTTCGAACCTTACTTTCCCCTATGCGTTCAGTAACATGGAGTCTGTTATTTTCCTTCCTTGCTTACATCTGTAATTAGCCGTTACGAACGGATTTTAGAATTTTTATTTTACAATTCGTCACCCATACTTACACTAGGGAGATTAAATGTGGTAAATTCGTTTTACTAGTTATAAGTTACAAAGTAAACACTCCATTGCCGCTTCTCAGTATTAAAGGAAACAAAATATTATTCTTTAAAACTATTAAAACTACTAAAAAACAACACAATATTTCTTTATTAATTTACCCTTGGAAATTTTATGCAAACTGTTTTCTACCGTAAAAACCGGTAATATAACAACCAGGGGAAACGGGAGCACGATCCTTTTAGATTGTTACCACAAACCTTTAAATGAACTAACCTCAACAAATATTGGTAGAATAGTAATGGATTGTTGAAAACTTCTTTAATAATAGCCTAACTCAACAAAACTTCACTCAAACTAATCTAGAAAAAACAATACCCCCTTGCTTCCACTGTTGAAACTAACTTAACCTAACCTAAATTACATACATGACCTCAAGGGAAAACCGCCAGAAGCAGGCATCAATGGAGCGACGTTTCGAAACGCGTCAGCAGTCTTAAGTTGTTATATTTTGCATTCACTTCATTGAAAATAACATTTTTTTTTATTAGGATGATCTTACTCCACACTTTGAAACTCTCCTCTAGATCTTATCGTTTCTCTTTAGACCTACAGCTAGTCATCTATCTCTAGCCGTTCTCTTCTACGGTGAGGCCACATGAAGTTAGATAGTTTCTCTTCCCTAAAGTTACAATGGCATTTTATAACTCCATTTCCCCCTAATTCGTATGAAATATAAACACACACGCACGCCAACACACACACACACACCCACACACACTGCAACGGGCCTTTTTACTTACTATCTATACTCAACTATTCTTATTTTTACTTCTTTTATTTATTTACTCCTTACCTACAACTTATTTATTTCCTTCAATAATTTAATCACTACCTTTTTCTATTTACCCTATTATTCTTCAACCTTCGTCATTCATATTTGTTTATATATTATTCTCCGAGACTCTCCCTTACCTGGCAAGTATTAGGTCCTAACTTTCCAAATCCCTATTTGATCCTGTCCGTTCTCCTATGTCTCTATCATACTTACCAGTTGCCCTGCAATGGTAGAATGACCTAGGAGGAATTTCGGTCAGTCAACCGAAGCCTGTAACATCCCTGCCTAGATCTCCTAGGAATGTATTTCTAGATTTCGTATGAAAAACCAATTAGCGGAGTATCACCCTATACTAGCATAATACTCGGTGTGGTGTGTCTGCTATTTGAGGCGTTTGGTACTTGGAAACCTATTGGTAAGAAACTGTGAAATTGCGTGTCATTTAGCTAAATCATAACTAATGACAGCTATTTGGAGAATAAGTTTTTTTTTATTTATATGGTGGTAAAGTATGGACACATTTACAGGCATTAATTATTTATTTAATCTAGCACCTAGACCCCTAACACAACATCATCAAAATAATTAAATTTTATCTTGAATATCTGTAGTAAATTCATATCAATTAAAGTCTATTTGATGATTAATTTGTTAGATAATTTATGTGTTTTAATTATTTATAAAATTAATATTATTCACTAAAGAATTTAATATTTGCAGAAAAATTAAAATAACTCCTTGCCACACCTTGGCTTGATTCTCTTTATAAAGCAAATTAAAGTAACATTCTTCCTGGGTTTGCTTAGACTTTTCCCAGTGAATTTTATATAATATAAGATTACTTGAAATTATTGTATATATATTTTAGCGTTTAATTTATATTAAACTCCCCCTATTAAATATTTAGTTCTTCACTTCTTATTCAATTCCCAATAAAATCTTACTTACTCATCAATCATAGCATATTATTATATAATTTATAATTATTTTATTATAATAATAAATTCTATTCCCGTCTGTATATATTTGCTAAAAAGTTATCATTTTTTAAAATGAAAATATATTATGTTATTTTATACTATAAATTCATAAGTATTTACGTGAAATATCTTTCTTTATATATCTTCTTATAGGTATAACCTTTATAATTTAAAATATAATAAATTTCTATAATTTTATATTTGAACCATTTTTAATGAATTTAAGTAAAGCCAAAACTGATCTTTAAATTAGTTTTTTAAATTTAACAAATTTACTCGACAATTATCTTTTAGAAGCAAAGTTAAGCATGAATGGATTGGACTTGCCTTTGAAGGAAAACGTTGTACAATCATGGTCATCGTAACATTAGGACAGTAGTCGTAGCACAAATACTGCCATCATAACACTGGGTTCGTCATCGTAAAATTACAACTGTTATCGTAACATCAGGGTCGTTATTGTAACATAAAATTCGTCTTCATAGCAATGAGTCATCACCGTAACATTATAATCGTTACCGTAACATTGGGACCGTCATCGAAACACTAGAATCATCACCGTAACATTGGGACCGTCATCGAAACACTAAAATCATCACCGTAACATTGGGACCGTCATCGAAACACTAGAATCATCACCGTAACATTAGGACCGTCATCGTAACACTAGAATCATTACCGTAACATTGGAACCGTCATCGTAACACTAGAATCATTACCGTAACATTGGGACCGTCATCGTAACACTAGAATCATCACCGTAACATTAGGACCGTCATCGTAACACTAGAATCATCACCGTAACATTGAGAACGTTATCGTAACACTAGAACCATCACCGGAACATTGGGACCGTCATCGTAACACTAGAATCATCACCGTAACATTGGGGCCGTCATCGTAACTCTAGAATCATCACCGTAACATTGGGACCGTCATCGTAACACTAGAATCATCACCGTAACATTGAGACCGTCATCGTAACACTAGAACCATGACCGTAACATTGGGACCGTCATCGTAACACTAGAATCATCACCGTAACATTGGGGCCGTCATCGTAACACTACAATCATCACCGTAATATTGGGACCGTCATCGTAACACTAGAATCATCACCGTAACATTGGGACCGTCATCGTAACACTAGAATCATCACCGTAACATTGAGACCGTCATCGTAACACTAGAACCATCACCGTAACATTGGGACCGTCATCGTAACACTAGAATCATCACCGTAATATTAGGACCGTTATCGTAACACTAGAATCATCACCGTAACATTGGGACCGTCATCGTAACACTAGAATCATCACCGTAACAATGAGACCGTCATCGTAACACTAGAACCATCACTGTAACATTGAGACCGTCATCGTAACACTAGAATCATCACCGTAACATTGGGACCGTCATCGTAACACTAGAATCATCACCGTAACATTGGGACCGTCATCGTAACACTACAATCATCACCGTAACATTGGGACCGTCATCGTAACACTACAATCATCACCGTAACATTGAGACCGTCATCGTAACACTAGAATCATCACCGTAACATTGAGACCGTCATCGTAACACTAGAATCATCACCGTAACATTAGGACCGTCATCGTTACACTAGAATCATCACCGTAGCATTAGGACCGTGATATAGGTATATATAAAACCATGTATATATTATACAAAGGTTGTTTACCAATAATGTAAGGGGAATCTATGTTTGCAAATCAATTATATTCAAGTAGCTAGGTAACTAAATAAAGGTTACTGGATCCAAACACACAGTACTGATGCAATAATGATAAGTTTAGATGTGGTCCCCCTAGGTGGTTGAGTAGCGAACGAGAAATGTTGTACCTAACTGTCTGTAACAGAATATCAAACATGTAGGTTATAAACAATACATTAACTGACGTGTTTCTACTAATGATATTGCCGATTCCAAAGCTGAACACATAAGCCTAATTCATGGCGAACTGCTCCAAATATCTGATTGCAGTACGTTTGTATATCGCCAAGAGCACTTTGGACCGTTGTTCTACGCACAATGGTAAGTACAAATACGACATGCGCGAGATAGAAGCACAGCACAATGCATATCGATAGCACGCAGGAGGGCGCGTGCCCACCGCAGAACAAATAATACAAATGGAAAAGCGTAAAAAAGGGGGCGGAATAAAACACATTATTCGGAGCCTGTATGGGCTACCATACTTTCCCACAATAACGGGTCGTTGTTTTTTTTCAGCTTCGAAAAAATAAGGGCATCGTTTATTTTATTACGATGTCACTATGCTTTTAGGTTTTTGGATATTTTATTACAGAGGGAGAATTAAATAACTTTATCCGTTGTACTTGATAATGATACAATTATTTCTACTTTTTTCGTATTTCTACTTTTTTAGCCTTATTTATTCAATTGTAGTTGTAGGAATATTTAAATTTATGTGTACGATATTTTAAATAAATTTCAACTCTTTTAAAATCCTAATAATTAAATATTTATTTCAGGAATAAAGAAACGTAATAAAACACATAAAATAAATGCACTTTTTAAAATCTATTCCTACTTAGGTCAACAAAGAACTAATTTATTTTAGTTACTTTTTATTAAATAATTACAAATAATATACTTTATACATAATCATATACATATGACAGAATGGTAATAATAAGGGTCAAGATAGGAAGCGAAATAATTAATTAAAATAAATCGATTACATTTAATTAATCAATAATTATTTGAAAAAGAGTTATGAACATAAAGTGTCATCCATTACAAGTTTTAAAAAAATGTATTTGATCTTGAGTGGATGAATAAAAAGTATTATATTTACGGTTGAAAACTTGAACAAGATTTATATATATATATATATATATATATATATATATATATGTATATAAAGAACATAAGTCAAAATACAAATACAAGAATTATAATTGAATTTACAATTATAATTGAATTGTAAATTCAATTATAATTTTTTTATTTCTATTTTGACTTACGTTCTTTATTAATACACAAGAACACATATTGCGATATATATATATATATATATATATATATATATATATATATATATATATATATAGGTGGAGTGTGAGGTAGTAGAAGGAATTGAAAGCAGCCCTTTAAAATATGCGTAACATTACTTTGACAGAGACATACCATAATATCGATAATTTTCATTACGATTACAAACTTAAATAGATTGCAGTTTTAACTATCTAGATGCTATTCTAAATAGTAAATTGAAACCTAAAGCAAATATTTTAAAATTAAATCGCTGTTAAAACATTAACACCGAGTAGCCTAGCGTTCAACGGCCAATCTATGAGAGAAGGTGGCCTCCGTATCTAAAGGTTTTGAAGCGTCTGTCTTCTTTAACCCTGGTTGTAGGGATGGTACTGGATACTGTGGATAACAAGGAGGGTACTGCCTGGTAAGAAGGAGGGGAGGTTTTTTTTGGGAGGAGGTTATTTGGGCTGGATGGTGGTGGGTTATACTGGGGGGGGGGATGTTTCTATTTAAACTAAAGGAAACTGATTGCCTGTTTTTTTAAAATATTTTTTACACGAAATAATTTTAAATTTCTTGACGTAAAAGCTGGCAGAATAACTTGAAACCCATTCTAATTTTCTTAACACTACTGACAAAGAATGCTATGCTAGAATATCGAATGGCTTGAGACACATTGTTTGACTAGAAGGTAAGAGAAACGGCGTAAGAGAGATAATTCAGTAGAGAGGAGATTTATACGGGATCCAATAGTACTTTAGGACGATTTATGTAATAGGTGAGAGAATCGGTGAATATGTGCCGGTATTCTAAAATAACTGTTAAGAAGAGCAGACACAGGAACTGAGAAGGAAAGCGGACAGCATGGAACTGGGAAAGTGTGGAACGGCAGTGATCTGAAAAGAACAGCGAATAGCAGAGAGCTGGAAAGGAGAGTGGACCGCAGGGGACTGGGAAAGAGAGCAGACACTATGGAACTAGGAAGCAGAGCAAACAGCAGAGAACTGGGAAAGAGCGAGGACAGCAGGAACCTGAAAAGGAGAGCGAATAGCAGAGAGCTGGAAAGGAGAGTGGACCGCAGGGGACTGGGAACAAGAGCAGACACTATGGAACTAGGAAGCAGAGCAAACAGCAGAGAACTGGGAAAGAGCGAGGACAGCAGGAATCTGAAAAGGAGAGCGAATAGCAGAGAGCTGGAAAGGAGAGTGGACCGCAAGGGACTGTGAACGAGAGTAGACACTATGGAACTAGGAAGCAGAGCAAACAGCAGAGAACTGGGAAAGAGCGAGGACAGCAGGAATCTGAAAAGGAGAGCGAATAGCAGAGGACTGGAAAGGAGAGTGGACCGCAGGGGACTGGGAACGAGAGCAGACACTATGGAACTAGGAAGCAGAGCAAACAGCAGAGAACTGGGAAAGAGCGAGGACAGCAGGAATCTGAAAAGGAGAGCGAATAGCAGAGAGCTGGAATGGAGAGTGGACCGAAAGGGACTGTGAACGAGAGCAGACACTATGGAACTAGGAAGCAGAGCAAACAGCAGAGAACTGGGAAAGAGCGAGGACAGCAGGAATCTGAAAAAGAGAGCGAATAGCAGAGAGCTGGAAAGGAGAGTGGACCGCAGGGGACTGGGAACGAGAGCAGACACTATGGAACTAGGAAGCAGAGCAAACAGCAGAGAACTGGGAAAGAGCGAGGACAGCAGGAATCTGAAAAGGAGAGCGAATAGCAGAGAGCTGGAAAGGAGAGTGGACCGCAAGGGACTGTGAACGAGAGTAGACACTATGGAACTAGGAAGCAGAACAAACAGCAGAGAACTGGGAAAGAGCGAGGACAGCAGGAATCTGAAAAGGACAGCGAATAGCAGAGAGCTGGAAAGGAGAGTGGACCGCAAGGGACTGTGAACGAGAGTAGACACTATGGAACTAGGAAGCAGAACAAACAGCAGAGAACTGGGAAAGAGCGAGGACAGCAGGAATCTGAAAAGGACAGCGAATAGCAGAGAGCTGGAAAGGAGAGTGGACCGCAAGGGACTGTGAACGAGAGTAGACACTATGGAACTAGGAAGCAGAACAAACAGCAGAGAACTGGGAAAGAGCGAGGACAGCAGGAATCTGAAAAGGACAGCGAATAGCAGAGAGCTGGAAAGGAGAGTGGACCGCAAGGGACTGCGAACGAGAGTAGACACTATGGAACTAGGAAGCAGAACAAACAGCAGAGAACTGGGAAAGAGCGAGGACAGCAGGAATCTGAAAAGGACAGCGAATAGCAGAGAACTGGTAAGAAGAGCTGACGCAGAGGACTCTTTTTTAAAATCTTTTAAAATCTTTTTGAAAATTCTCAAAATAAATTTTCTTCATCACTTTAAAACGATTGTTTTTCCAAAAGTCTTACTCCAATAATTACCGTTTGTAATATCCGTAGTCACCAAACTAAAAGTTAATTTTATAAAGGTTACGTTTTTGAGATATGGCTGTTTTTGACAGTTCAGGACTAGTTGACAGCTATTCTGGGACGAACACCTCTCTTCATCCCAGTTAGTTTCTTATGCCGGGCTCGTCTAATTTAGGTAAGCTACCCTGCCCACTTTATGCCAGAACTAAGGGATACCTACCCTTCCTTTCTTCTCAAGGAGGTTACAGAGTGGACGTACTAGGCCCTGTACACGTTAGGTCGTATTATTACTCCTCTATCCTGTACCTGGAGGTGTATTATTCCCCCTCCATCCTGTACCTGGAGGTGTATTATTACCCCTCTAGCCTGTACCTGGAGGTGTATTATTCCCCCTCCATCGTGTACCTGGGGGTGTATTATTCCCCCTCCATCGTGTACCTGGGGGTGTATTATTACCCCTGTTACTTTTATTATATTCCCAACGTCTACACCTGACATTCGGGTCTACAATTAATTTTCAAGGTCATTGTTTTACTTAAGAGTATAATTTGTATTGTAAATGTTTTTAGTTAAACATTTACATGTAGAATGTAATATGTAAACATTTATTATTTAATGCCGTATATTAGTTCACACTCTCCTCTATATATATTTTGTAGACATTTTCAGTCGTTAATAAAATATTTTGTATTCATCCACTCTAGTCCAAATACATTTTTAAAAAGTTTTAGTGGTTGACAAATGATGTTAATACAGTTTTTTCATATATTAATGATTTAAATTAATTAAATTATTTAATTTTAGTCTTATATAAGAGAAAAACTTTTCACAAAAGAGCAAGGTATGCAATACAGTTATTTCGTCCAATTTGGTTTAAAATAAGTAATAACATATGATTTCATAAAACACCTGATTTTATGTTATAGGTTATGTGGTAGAACAGCGGTTTTAATGCATTTTTTTAGTTACTTTATTTATATTAATTGTAATTATTTATTAAAAAGTAACTAATATCACATTTTTCTTTGTTGACCTAAGTAGAATTTGGCTTTTTTCTATATAATTTGTTTGCATAAGTAGTAAACGTTATCCAATGTGTTCGAAATGGCTTTTTCACTTGAATAAAAAATCATTTTAAATTATGACAATGCAAAACGTATGCACTCTAATTAACTGGCACGCTTCTTTGAACAATTTACTAAGCAAGAAATAATTTGCTGAGCAATTGTTACTTGCTAACTGGCTTCCGTAGGCTATTTATAGTTAGGGGTAACATCATAATAAGGTCGTTAAGGCAATGCACTGGTGTCAATTATCCTCATCCAGTCGGAGCACCTGTCCATTGACAATAACCGTTTGGCAACCATTAAATCATGAAATCAAGCAGCCAACCCTCGGCCGGGATTATCTCCTGTATCAGCTGATACCAATCACCCCCCTTTCTTCCCGATAATCCCTTAGGATGCAGGTGTAACTTGAGCTTTCCCCAAACCCTATTAGTCACTTCAGACTTGCCGTCCCTCGCTACTTATTTTTATATCATTATTACATTTTCTTACTTTAATGACTACCTATAGCCTAATATACAACGGGTTTTCTTACTTTCTAAAAAATCAAGTATTCCTGGCTTTGTCTTATATTTGTATGTATTTATTACCCATTCTATAGCGTGCAATTAAATGACGATCGTACTTACAAAAATAATATTGAATCTGTAACACTTGAATAAATAATTTGCTTATTACATTTTTACATTTATAAAATAAGTACTAAATAAAACATAAATAATTTGCTTATTACATTTTTATATTTATAAAATAAGTATTAAATAAAACATAAATAATTTGCTTATTACATTTTTACATTTATAAAATAAGTATTAAATAAAACATAAATAATTTGCTTATTACATTTTTACATTTATAAAATAAGTATTAAATAAAACATAAATAATTTGCTTATTACATTTTTACATTTATAAAATAAGTATTAAATAAAACATAAATAATTTGCTTATTACATTTTTACATTTATAAAATAAGTATTAAATAAAACATAAATAATTTGCTTATTACATTTTTACATTTATAAAATAAGTATTAAATAAAACATAAATAATTTGCTTATTACATTTTTACATTTATAAAATAAGTATTAAATAAAACATAAATAATTTGCTTATTACATTTTTACATTTATAAAATAAGTATTAAATAAAACATAAATAATTTGCTTATTACATTTTTACATTTATAAAATAAGTATTAAATAAAACATAAATAATTTGCTTATTACATTTTTACATTTATAAAATAAGTATTAAATAAAACATAAATAATTTGCTTATTACATTTTTACATTTATAAAATAAGTATTAAATTAAAGATAAATAATTTGCTTATTACATTTTTACATTTATAAAATAAGTATTAAATTAAAGATAAATAATTTGCTTATTACATTTTTACATTTATAAAATAAGTATTAAATAAAACATAAATAATTTGCTTATTACATTTTTACATTTATAAAATAAGTATTAAATAAAACATAAATAATTTGCTTATTACATTTTTACATTTATAAAATAAGTATTAAATAAAACATAAATAATTTGCTTATTACATTTTTACATTTATAAAATAAGTATTAAATAAAACATAAATAATTTGCTTATTACATTTTTACATTCATAAAATAAGTATTAAATAAAACATAAATAATTTGCTTATTACATTTTTACATTTATAAAATAAGTATTAAATAAAACATAAATAATTTGCTTATTACATTTTTACATTTATAAAATAAGTATTAAATAAAACATAAATAATTTGCTTATTACATTTTTACATTTATAAAATAAGTATTAAATAAAACATAAATAGTTTGCTTATTACATTTTTACATTTATAAAATAAGTATTAAATAAAACATAAATAATTTGCTTATTACATTTTTACATTTATAAAATAAGTATTAAATAAAACATAAATAATTTGCTTATTACATTTTTATATTTATAAAATAAGTATTAAATAAAACATAAATAATTTGCTTATTACATTTTTACATTTATAAAATAAGTATTAAATAAAACATAAATAATTTGCTTATTACATTTTTACATTTATAAAATAAGTATTAAATAAAACATAAATAATTTGCTTATTACATTTTTACATTTATAAAATAAGTATTAAATAAAACATAAATAATTTGCTTATTACATTTTTACATTTATAAAATAAGTATTAAATAAAACATAAATAATTTGCTTATTACATTTTTACATTTATAAAATAAGTATTAAATAAAACATAAATAATTTGCTTATTACATTTTTACATTTATAAAAGAAGTATTAAATAAAACATAAATAATTTGCTTATTACATTTTTACATTTATAAAATAAGTATTAAATAAAACATAAATAATTTGCTTATTACATTTTTATATTTATAAAATAAGTATTAAATAAAACATAAATAATTTGCTTATTACATTTTTACATTTATAAAATAAGTATTAAATAAAACATAAATAATTTGCTTATTACATTTTTACATTTATAAAATAAGTATTAAATAAAACATAAATAATTTGCTTATTACATTTTTACATTAATAAAATAAGTATTAAATTAAAGATAAATAATTTGCTTATTACATTTTTACATTTATAAAATAAGTATTAAATAAAACTTGACCGTAATCACAGCAATAACCCACAGAAGTACTGTCCAAATAATTTTGGAAGCTTTTAGATATGCGTCTAGTACTTACACTTTCATGTACTTACACATGAAAGTACTTGGCTAATATTTTCAGTGAGTCGACTTTCGAAAGCACTATACCACAGCAAAAGCAATATCAAATATTGTAAATTTTAAATTGTTATTATTATATTTTCATTATTATTTTATAATTATATCCTAATAATATTTTTGTGTTAATTATACATTCTAATTCTAATATTATTAATTTTTAAATATTTATAATAGCCTAATTTCTATTATTATTACTGTACGATTATTATATTTTGTAACTACACTTATATTATTGTTATATTAATATATATGATTAATATTATTATTATTATTATTGTTTTATTATGAAATTTATATATTATTGTTATTATTAATAATATAATTACTATTGCTATTAATACCAATATTATTTTAATAATTAATAATATTTTAGTTTATTATTATTATTACTATTGTTTTACTATTAAATTGAATTATTATTGTTATTATTATTAATAATATAACTATTGTTATTAAAATATAATATTATAATCTTATTACTATTATTTTAGCTTATTATTATTTTTATTAAACTAATAATATTCCTAATATTATTTTTAATATTAATTTTTTTTATAATAAATATTAATATTATTTTAAAGTTACTTAAAATAATTTAAATGTTGTATTACACAGTAAATTAAAATAGTTTAACTCATGCATTCAAGTGTAATTGACGACAAAACATGTGGTCATTGAACTTGTACGATTTATTTATGTGTTGACAACCGAATATCTTATATTAGTTGAATTTTATTTGGAATAAATAATTGTAATAGCATATAACCTACATCGAAAATCCTACGAGATCGTCGCAACGTTTCTATGTGACTTTGTTAAATGTGCGACTAGAAAGTAAAACCGTCAGAGCGGCATTAACAGAGAAACAGGATGGACGGTGGATTTCTTTCTGAATAGAAAACATCTATTGGAAAATATCAATTGTAAAGAACAATATATCGGACAAGCTGGTAACAATGCGAGATAATGGGCACATAACTCATGGAGGGAACGTCCGACATTTCACAACGACCGGATCAATCATGAGTGGTGACTGGAAGCTCGTAGCTCGAGGGTAACTATTCCACGGAGCTTCCATTTAAAGTTGGACTTTGAGATATTGTTCCTAATATAAACTGTTAAAACGCCATGAGTATTTCCTACATGACTTCGGCCATTTGTTTCCCTTAAGCGGTGAGCATTCGCCTGGCGGATATTTGGTGATGTTACAGATGTTAGAATGTGAAACTATTCCAGACAGTTGCTGCAGATTGTCTATACCCATGACTGTTAATTGTTATTGTGGCAAATCCAGTATTGATAACGTATTGGTAACTCTCTGTAACAATCCAATGTAGGTTCTGTGATTTGAAAAGCTCACTCAAAGTGTACATTTTATGTAAGCTTTCTGAAGTCGTTATTTTCTTTTACTCCACCATCTTCGTATTCCTAGCGTATTCTCTTTCTCTTCTCCTGTCTTATCAAAACTCTTCTCATTATTCATTTCGTCCTCGCGTTTCTTCTATCTTTCTCCTATAATTATTTTTCTTAAATTTGTTGTTATTATTGTTCTTAACCTTCCTTTATTTTCTATTTTTCTAATCAATATTATATCTTCTTTTTCTTCCTATTTATTTAGTCCAGTTTTAAAAATGCTTATATCTATATACTAACGATAACACTAACGATATACATTCTCACGAAGAATATGGGATTTAGGAAATTAATTTGACGTCTATATTTGTTCTTTCATTTTTTTAAACCATTATCTACTTTTACTTCCCGTTCTTTCTTCTTCTCCTCCCTCTTTCTGTTCAAATTTTTCTCTTATATCAATCTTTTTCCTTTCTCCGTGTTAATAGTCTAATTTTTTCTCATTTCACCCTGTTATCGTTCTTTATTCACTTCTTTGTATAACCTTCCATTTTTTCCTGTTTCATTTTTCCCCACATTTTCTCCCTTTCAAAATAACTTTTCCTTGTTCGAGCTCTCTCATTAAAAAATGTTGAGTACGAAGCCTTGTACTCAATCATTATTATAAGGATATATTTTGTCATATGATTACAACACATGAATATAAAGAAAACAGGTTTTTCCAGTAACTGGCCTAAAATGATTGGGTTTTAAGATTTTCTTGTGCTATCTTTATTTTCCTTCTACACACTCTATTATTTATTAGTTCACACTCTCTACACTTTTTATTCGTCCACTCAAGTTCAAATAATTTTGTTAAACTTGTGGTGGATGGCACTTGATATTAATTCATTTTTTTCCAAATAATAAATCATTAATTAAATTTATAGAATTAATTTTAGTTTTTTATAGGAGAAAAACTTTTTACAAAAGGGGCAAGGTATGCAATAAAGTTATTTCGTTCCATTTTGGGTAAAATAAGTGATAACATATGATTTCATAAAATTACTGATTTTATGTTATAGGTTATGTGGTAGAACATCTGAATTGACTTTAAAATTGTTTTTAATATTATTTCTTGAAGCGTTGTTAATCTGTATTAGGGTAGCACCCCAAAACAGTAACTACATATTGATGTTGATAATATTTTTATACTAAGGTTTCTTATGTTTTCAGTTATTTTTTTAAATTTCTAATTTTCAATATGCTTTACATAATTATGACCTTGGTAACTAAATGTAGGCTTCTTGTCGTAATCATTAACAGCTCTATGATTTGAGCCTATTTCGTACAGCAGCTGATTTTAAGTTATAGGTTATGTAAAAGAACAGCTGTTTTATAAAGCAGATTATGTTACTTTATTTATATTATTTGCAATTATTTAATAAAAAGTAATTAAAATAAACTTTTTCTTTGTTTACCTAAGTAGTCATTTCCTTTAAAAATATTTTGTTTGTAATACTTGTTTAAAATAATTTACACTTATCAAAATACATTTTTACGGAAAAAAATAAATTAAAGATTTATTTTTTATTTTAAATATAAAATCTGTTAACATGGTGTACATTTCAGAATTATTATGTTCATAAAAAATAATGTTCCTAAGAACAATGTGAACTTGTAGTTGATAAATATGGTTGATTCATTGAAGTTCTTTGAAACTGGTCAACAAAAGTTAATGTCACAATGCTAGAAATAGCAGTTAACTATAGTACTTTATATATGCTAAGTTATAAATCCTTTATTTAATTATAAATGCTTAAAATAATACTTAGTTTTAATATTTTTGAAAACTATTCCGCATCTTTTGGTAATATATATTCATTTTAGGTACATAAAATTAGTGCCTTAAAATAATATGTATGAATTAGTCCTTGAAGTTTAAACTTTTGGAAATATATGTATTACTACACCGAGTATAATACATTTACTACATTACTACATTTAGTACGAGTTTAGGTGATTAATAAATTTCTGTACACAAACTCGAAATTATAAACACTTCATTCTCACGGACGTTAATTAAGTGAAACTCTCGGTTTAGTTGTGAAGTAGTCCCACTGATGATGACAGGGCAAGTAATCGAAACTCGTATGATTTTATTGTGTTTATAGTTGTAAGCTGTTTTAGAGATATTTATTTGTTGAAACGTCTCTACGTTTTGATGATGACACAAGTATTCGAAACGCGTATGATAATACAATTTTCATAATTGTGAGTATAGTTATTTATTAATCCCCTTTACTTAGAAATCAGCACAAGTATTAGTTATGAGTTTCTTTGTTACGTTTGTCTAAGGCCTTTTATAGGAAGAGTTGTAGAAGAAAACGATGATTTTATAAGAGCCCTCTGCTCGCTCGCCATCGACAATCCTTGAAACGGAATTAAAAGAAAACAAAAGTTTTTATTCTTTCAGTGGTCATTAACGAACGACCATCCATCCGCAGTACGTGTCTACAGTCCCGAGAGACTAGAAAGAGCGCACTTGTCAGAAAACCAACCGAATAATGACATGAGTCGAGGGTGGACAGTGCACAATGTGTGGTGAGAATTTCTTTGAGAGCATTCAATGGAAGATCATAGGGTAGTAGGATGAATGCATTCTGTTGGAGCGTGCGAGCTGTGAGGAGCGGGACGAGGGAGCTGTCGAGTGGCTTCATTACTGGGAAACATGCACCATGCAAAGAGAGAGAGAAGGTGGTGTCCTATTCAGCCCTCGGGAAACTGTAGCCCCGGGGTTTGTGAGATATAAACCTCGACACTTGTTAATAACGATATGCGTACTTTCAGAAGTGCGGTGTATGGTTATTGTAATATTCACCACCTATATAATTTATCGTAAAATGATTTGTTTTTAGAAACAGATAAAATTTAGAAAAACGTTCAAATAAGAAATACCGAAAACAAAGTTAAATCTGTTTATTTTAAAAAATATATTTTGTCATAATTAATACTCTTATTTAAAAAAACTAATTTCGTTTTAATTTTATCTGTTGTGAAGTTATTTAGTGGGGAGCTGATACTTTTTGTTTATTTCATAAGTTTTTATTTATTTTTCTAATTTATTTTCTTTTAATATGGATATGCGTATTGTTATTTTATATGGTTTTATAAGTTATTTCTAGTAATTTCTGGTGTTTATATAATTTATGGGACTAGAATTTCTCTGTTAATTTCATTCACTTTTAATGTATGTGTATTTTCTAAACAATATTGGGTGTTTATAGCTAACTAGGGGCTTGTAGGGGCAAATGTCTTTATTCATATTGAAATTAATTTTAAACTTTTGTTTCGTAATTTTGTGTATTACTACAAATTAAATTTAACACAATTCAAGTTTTTCACAAGAAAATTTCCTTAAAAACTGTATTTTTTGTGAATGCGTTTTCAATTTGAATTTTTTTTGACTAATCCTATTTTTAATATGTATCTTTAATCCATCTTGAGATTTTACTCTACTTAGTGCAACATAAAGTTGACCATGTGTAAAAACAGCTTTGGTCAATTGGAGCCCTGCTCTTAAGAATGTTTGACTCTTAGCCTCAGTTATAGTTATTGAAAATGCAGGTCTTCAAGGAAATTGGTTCATTTCCTTTTGATATTAATTTATTTCTTAGTAAAAATATGTTTCCTTTTCCATAACCAGTGATTATTTATAATTTAATACACTTGTCAAACATATCTAGTCAGATAAGACGTACTCCATTAACTAAACCTGAGCCCAAGTTCATATTTCTAACTAACCTTTAATACTGTTAAAATATTTGTACTCATCTGTTTTTCATATGATATTTGGACAGCTGTTTCTCAGCTGTACTCAGCTGCATAGTTCGAAAATCATACTCAGCTGTATGATTCTACTCTTGCAATGCATTTCTCATGAAGATTTTGGGAATTTTAAGTTCCTCAAAACTCTATAAAAGTTGTAAATTGAGAAAAATTATTTTCCCTCGCTCCTCGTGTCAATACCTTTAATTTGGGCCGTATGCCAGCTCTGTACGACCTTCCAAGCTCCCACAATTTTTCTCTCAAAATCCGGCCTATTAAATTATATGTATGGCTTACTCCTAATGTCTATTTGTTTTTTTTTCCTATGTGTTCTTTATTATGTGGCTTGCGATCCGTTGCTAAAGTATTTCTTGAATCCTAGCAATGTTTTTATCTGTATAGGTTTATATAATTATTATTAGGCTTAAACATTTCATAAACAAAGATTATAAATTTACACCACATTTGATGATTTACTATTTGCGTATGTCGCAAATATTTTGAAAGACATTTTGGAAGGATTTGGTATTTAAGGGAAAAAAAAGGGGCCTACCTCCCCGGAAAATATTAAAGATATAGGGCCTATGCTAATTATACTGTAGTGTCAAATCTAAGGGACTTCCATTTCCTGGTAGTAGTTATATACCTACAAAGTGACATCACACGAGCATTAGTTAGCCGCATTTACCATATATTTAGAATGCACACCGTCTATTTATTACATTGAGGGTTGGCGTATTTATCAATGATTACATTAAGGTATTATAGTGATTAATATGGGTTTGTAAACATATTCTACTAATTAATAAGTAGATTTTAATCAGGTACGAAACCAAACGTCGGAAATGTTTTTCCATAGTTTTGGAAAATTTTCACTTTTCCATATTTTTAGGCGAGGGGCTTGACCCCTCACCCCACCAACCTTCAAATCCTCAACTGCTATTAACTGGGGTTTTGTGTTCGTTATTAAATAATAATTACACACACACACACATATATATATATATATATATATATATATATATATATATATATATATATAATTAATGAATTAAACGCTCACCTGCGAAGCTAAAACGTTTTGCATAGCCTGATATTTAAAAATAAATAAAATATTTTTGAAGCTCCATTCAAATTTTAGTTTTTCTTACAGCGAAATATTTGTTGGTTATATAATGTAATTTCATTTTGAAAACAATTTATTTTATACGTGTCTCTAACTTATTGACTACATTTCTTTCGTTAGGTATGCACCATAGCATACCAAACAAGTAACATAAATGTAACTTGTGGCTCAGTAGAGTATTTTTGGTAAAACATGCCTTACAACGTACAGAAATACATGGAAAACCAATTCCCAACCTCAGCAGACTCAAAGGAACGGTTCTAATTTACTTTCATCTGTGACGCCACTACACACAGAATGTACGGGTCGGTTGTCTTACAATATGGCCCGATGGTGGTATCTCCATTATTGGCAAGTAAATGTTACTAATTCCCTGCCAATTATTCGATGCGGGGGTCAGCGTGCAAAGGACTTGCACATGAGTCAATTACCATTGATGCCAGCCAACGTTTCCGCATTTTGTACATCACAGAAGTTTCACGGGCCGCTGAGCCATTTGTCGCGCCTCTCTGTGAGCGAAAATCGTAGCATGAAGACAGCCAATTATTGCGATTCTATCGCTCCGTAGAACTGTCTGCCTGTACGCACAAAATCACAGAAATAATTTGAAGTAACTTTATGGCTTGCCGACTGTATTTACATTTGTGTTTGCTTTATGTTATCCAATACAGTTTTTTTCAAATGTAGTTGTATTTTAAAATGTTAATTATTTGTAGGCCTATCAATAGACACAAGTAATATAAAAAAATTAAGTAAATTCATACTTAAGTCAACAAAGAAAAATTTTATTCTAGTTACTTTGTATTAAATAATTACAATTAATAGAAATATATATATAAACATATATAACATAACCTGTGCTTTAAAACACCTTTTCTAGGACATAACCTACATCATAAAATCAGATGTTCTATGAAATTATATGTTATCACTTATTTTAGGCAATTCGGACAAAATAACTATATTCCAAACCTTGTCCCTTTCGTAGAAGGGTTTTCTCCTATAAAAAACTAAAATTAATTCATTATTAAATTTAAATAATAAACTAGTAAACCTCAAGTGCAATCCACTATAAGTTTTATTGAATATATTGTAACTTAAGTGGATGGGTAAAAAGTGTTTTATTAACGATTAGAAATTTCAACAAGATATAAATAAGGAGAGTGTGAAATAATAGAAGGAATTGGAAAAATGAAAGCTGAGGACGAATAAAATATTACAGCAAAACTATGAATAATGGGTGGTATGTGTACCACGATCTGCAAACAATATCACGAAAAATTGAGTTTTGTTGAGTTTAAATATTTATATTAATTAAAACAATCTCTCACCACAAATTCAACAAATTTTATTTTAACCTTATGTACATTTCGACTACAAAGTAATCATCTTCAGAGGTATTTTTACAATTAACTTATTTGTTATTTGTAAAAATACCTCTGAAGATGATTACTTTGTAGTCGAAATGTACATAAGGTTAAAATAAAATTTGTTGAATTTGTGGTGAGAGGTTGTTTTAATTAATATAAACATTTACGCCACAGTTACTTTAAGTTGTTGAGTTTAAATATTGTTTTAAGGTTTATTAATGTTGTGCGACAATTCTCATAATAAACGTCTGGATAGCCAACTGAGGTATTGGGCATTATTTAAATAGCACATATGCTTAAATATTTATGAGCTATTTTAAATACCTATAAATATTTATAGGTTATTAAATATTTATAGGTTATAAATACCTATATTTATGAGATATTTCGTCTAATACAACATGTTTAAATGTAAAACCATTTTAGGTAAGATTATCTAGAAATAGGTAACTGTTAGAGGTAACAAAATAGTAGCTTTGAAGTTAATATCAGCCGATTTCATGTGATAATTCATTGGAAAATATTTATTTCACTATTACAAATTATATACGAGGCCGTAAAGTTTTTTGAATACTTTTTTCCTTCTCCTTCCACTAACTATTATCCTTTTTTTTCATCTGATGAATTTATTGTTTATATTGATCATTACATTTTACCTTTATCTTCTTTAATTTCTCTATTTATTTCAGTTTGTTAGTGTTCTATATATTCCTTTATTCCTTATTTATCCTCCTTGTTATACTTCTTCTGTTTTTCTGTTTATATTTTTCTTCGTTCTTTTCTATTATTTTTTTTTAAATTTCTTTTATGTTTCTTATATTTTAAAGTATTAAACCTTACAGACATTAAGTTCAATTGTTGATAGAATTTCTTTTATAATTACAGTTCTTTTGTAATCCGTAGAATAGTCTTACCAGAAGATTGGAGACGTTTTTAGCGGAAGAGAAACTTTATAAATACTCTGTTTTAATAAAGGACCTGTTTAATAGCGACCTGTTAATAAAGTTTTGTAGTCTAATTGTTTTTTCTTGTTTGTAGCATGTTTAAACCATTCAATGAAAATATTTTTCAAAGAGGCTAGAACAATACACGAAACGTTTCAAATAACGTAAACTTTAACGAGAAAATATGGGACTTTAAGGAAAATATATTTATATCTTTGTCCAATCACCACTTATAATGAACAAAAGAACATAACAACATTACGCAAATGTAGCTAAGTGTTTCACGCTAATTATTGATTTTACATCTGTAATTATATATTTTTTTAATAGTTAGTAATTTTTAGCAAGAAAAGGTATTTATAGTTATATGTTTGAGTGCATTTTTCTGCTATTTCTAACTTGTCAATATTCTCCTCTGTTGACGCGTTTCGGATTACCTCCATTTTCAAAACTTCAATCGTACTCTACATTACGATTGAAGTTTTGAAAATGTACGTAAATCGAAACGCGTCTACAGATGATAACATTGAAAAGATAGGAATGTCAGAAAAATGTACTCAAACATATAGAAATATTCATAACAGAAAAGAAGATGAGTATATTAATAATTTGTATTTTTAGTTCTTTATGCATTTATAGAAAATGCGAAAATCTAGGAATAAGGGTGGGAGAAGGTAAGATGATCAGATCGTGATAGTAGAAGATGACCACGGCATTAGTTATATGATAAGAAGGAGTATGCGGCAGCAGGCTAAAGAATGTACGATCTAAAATGTGGGTAATCTAATAGTAGGTAAAGACAAAATTTTGTGACATTAACTTAAAAAACAGCAGAGTCAAGGGGTACAAAGATACAAATATCAGTGGTAATCTTTAATAAGAAAGGCGATAGTGATGATGAAATCAGGAACAGAATACAAAGGCGAGCACTGGCACAATACGTAACTCTGTTCTCTGGCAAAAGACAATCGCGAAAGAAACAAAGAAACACATTTATAAAAGTATTGTTGAGAGAGCGACGCTCTACGGTTAAGAGGTGTGGGATGTTACCAACGCTAATAACAACAAAATAACGAAGATGACAATAATTTATTAACGACAAAGCTGCGGTAAATCGAAACTTGAAAGGGGCAGTAGTGAAAACATTTATAAGGAAATGGAAATGGATACAAGTATAAGGGAGGAGATAGAAAGGAGGAAATTGGCATGGTTTGGACATGAAAAGAGGATGGCTGAAGACAGGAGGCTCCGAAAGGTGCTGGAGTGGAACCCCCTGATAAAAGATAGACAGGGCAACACGAAGAAATTAACGTGATGACATCGATGAAGCAGTGGCTGCAAGAAACCTGGAAGAGGCATTAACGTGTGACAGAAGAAACTGGAAATTAGGGTCGGAGAGACGGTGACAGCTGTAATACCTATATATATATATATATATATATATATATATATATATATATATATATATATATATATATATATATATATATATATATATATATATATATATATATATATATATATATATATAATTATCACTATATGTACTTAAACAAGAATCTTACTTGGTATTTATGCGAGTTTACTTTCAAAGATTGATAGTATCTTCATTGCCGAACATCAACTCAGTTGATGCTCGACAATGGAGATACTATCAATCTTTCAAAGCTAACTCGCATAAATACCAAGTAAGAGTCTTGTTTAAGTACATATAGTGAAAGTGATAAGTGAATACAAGAAAACAATGTTCCAAAGTGATATATATATATATATATATATATATATATTATATATCATTATATATATATATATATATATATAATTTATATCATTATATATATATATATATATATATATATATATATATATATATATATATATATATACTATTTACATATTTTAGAAATATTTTTATTATTTTCTTTTAATGTCTCTATGGATACACAAGCATAGAGTTGAAAGTGTTTTATTTCAACAGGTTCCAGGTCAGGTTTATACTTTTACTTTAAGTTTTGATTTCCTTTACTTTTAAAAAAACAATTTCTATAGAGAATAAATTTTCTGAGATTTTCTAAAAACATGTACACAATTTGCACACAATAATGTTTCTGGAATATTTCCAGAAAACATTTCTGCATTTAATGATAGTCTGACAAATTCAATGTGCCTCAAATTAAAAACCAAATTCTTCCACATGTTTTTGTGTTTAATTTTCTAAATAATCCAGTTTTAGGCTTGAAAATCAAATTTGTACTTATTTTTAGTTGCAATTATAAACATACAAAGTCTATCATTCAGTTATATTAAATTTATATCTGGATTTGCAACCCAAAATACTTTCTTCTGGCCCCAACATATCAGCGGAGAGTAGTGGTCGGCTAAGAAAGCCTTACAGATACGGTGACCATGCATCCCGGTAAAAAACCGAGATAGTACAATTTTTAAAGTTGTTTCCCTAACATGGGCTCCCATACCCGGGTGCAAGTTTTTGCGCGGTACCCCTAACACCGCCAGCTTTAAAAAAACTAGATAAGCATCATATGTAGACCAATGAGTTTTCGAGAAAATTATTTTCAAAATTGGTGAATTATAGAACATGACTTAGGAATAATAAATTTGTATACAAAAAGTGTGTGTTTACCTTAAATACTTACATATTATTGTTCTAATATTACCTATTATTATTAAAATCAAAAGCCATTCTTCCTACTAGTTTCTCTACATCCCTTGGTTGCAAGAGAAAGTATAAATAATTACATTAATATGTTTATTTTCTTTATACACTAAGTGACGTGGTCTGGTATTTTATAATTAGTAAAAGGTGAAACAAGGTTAAAACTTGAATTTTTTATCTGCTTTACTTTTTATTAAGCAATGCCTTCACGTCCAGCCCCTCCTCTCCCTACATACCTTCATATGGGCGCTCATGCTCCTGGAGCTCCGTAAAATAATATATTTATCCCAAATTCCAAGCGCATTTTATATCTGCAATACAATAAATTTATTTGCTCATTGCCAAATTTAAAATTTTAATGAATACATAAGCCTTGGCAGATATTGTTAACTGTTGGAAGTTTTCTTGAGGGACATAAGTGGAACGTTTAAAGTATATTTAAAAATACTTAACTAAGTGAGTTTACTCCATCGAAGGTAGAGGGTTAGCTTCGTAAAGGGAACGAATGTTTTGAAACGCGTCAGCAAGTAAGAAGTTACGTATTCACATAGTTAAGTATTTTTAAAATTAGTTTAATCAGTGAATCAAGATGATTACATCAATCAATTTTAAGTATATTTATAATATTCGATATGATACAATTATAATAAATGTATGTCTTTTGAACTTTCGTGGGTCTAAGTGTTTCTTATATTCGGCTGCATCTAAAAGTAGGTTGTCCCGATTTCGATGAGAAAAACTACGGCCACCTTACTTATAGGACCCTGTAAAAAATAAATATCTGTTTTTAATTTTCCCACCCCCGGCATATCTTAAATAATCACATAGTACATATACCTAAAGGTAAAATTCTTTTACTTTCTGTAGAAAACACAATGGATATAGCATTCGTCCTCGTGTCCTTACGAGTACCATCAGCAATATGCCTGGAACGACTTGTGCTGAACATAGTCGCGCGAACGAAGACTGCGTAGGTTAGAAGGTAGACTAAACTCGCCCATAATTTATAGCTCTGACCCTAAACGGTGCCCAGGGATATGCATACGACCAGAAACTCTTCAGCAGGCTCCCTCTATCCGTCTAGTTAGGTGCTTAGCATAATTATTTATTTTTCCATTTGGTTATTTAAAAACTGACTAACATGCAAATTTCCAGACGGGAATGTTGTATCGGAGGATAATTAAAAATTCAATTTACCCAACACAAATTATTTTACGACTTTCGACGATTTATGGCTCGTCAGATCTTACTTCCGGAAGCGAGTTTTTATTTTAACACTTTACTAATAAGGGCTCTTTTTAATATCTTCTTTTAGATTTATTGTCCACTTTCAGGTAATTAATTCTTGATGAGTAATACCGAACCAATATTTGTGGAAATATTTATAATGAGAAAAGGAAGAGAGTGTGTAGAAAAAACCGCTAATATTAGAGTTCGTATTTAAAGTTTTACAGAAAATGTATAGGAATCTCGAAAACTCGTCTGTGTTTTTACAAACGTCTGTAAGAGAATCTGTGTTTGTTGTAATTGAATCAGTCATTTGAGAAATACCTCAATCCATTTTTTTCAAAATTGAGTAAGGGCCACAAAAAAGATGGTAAAGGTAAGGCAAATCCAATACGCAATAACAACATATCTCCACCGAGTAACCATGGTAATGCAAGCAGTTCAAATATTGAATCATTTGAGAAACACCTCATCTCCTGGATATGAGTTGTAAAAAAGAGAAACACTCCTTTGAGAAACACCTCATCTCCTAGAAGTTTTGTAAGATAAAGGCTCAAAAATGTAAATATTGTAAAAAGAAAATAAAATATTATTTATCGTTCATATATTGTATGTACAGTATTTAACTATTTTTTCCTTTAACCTTAACATTATTCCAGTCATTTGAGAAACCAAACATCTCTGAAAACTTTTTTAATATTTTTAATAAGCCAAAATAAAAGATAAATTATATACATTAATACAATTAGCTTGCCATGTCTCTGTACAAACATGTTAAATTTTGGTAGTGGAAACTACGTTAAATATTGGAGTTAAACAGTTTTTTTGATTTCCCGAAAGATTGTTTTTTATGAACATGAGGTGTTTCTCAAATGACTGATTCAAATGTCTTCGTTGCTGCTAGGATCAATATAAATAACTAAATAGAAAGTAAAAATATTTTGTAATAGAAGACGTGATAAATATATATATATAAAGAACTAATTCAAAATACAAATACAAGAATTATAATGGAACTTACATAATTGAATTATAAATTCAATTATAATTCTTGTATTTGTATTTTGACTTAGTTCTTTATTAATACACAAGAATACATATTGCGATATATATATATATATATATATATGTGTGTGTGTGTGTGTGTGTGTGTGTGTGTGTGTGTGTGTGTGTGTGTGTGTGTGTGTGTGTGTGTGTGTGTGTGTGTGTGTGTGTGTGTGTGTGTGTGTGTGTGTGTGTGTGTGTGTGTGTGTGTGTGTGTGTGTGTGTGTGTGTGTGTTTGTGTGTGTGTGTGTGTGTGTGTGTAAGGAGAGTACGTATTAAAACAAAGAATCGGAAAAAGGCGGTTTAAAGAATATTCAAAGGATGTTAAATGAAATTACAGAAGACCAATTTGTCACAAATAAGATAAAAGACAATATAGTTTTAAATCGATACTTCATAAGTGTTATCACCTCAAAGTTTAACAACATCGTATTGGAGGATACGTTGACTGAAATGACATCGCGAGAATATACGCGTATATATAAGGTGAGTGTGTGAAGTAATAGAAAGACTTGAAAAAGAAAATTTAAATCACAATTTTTCCGTTATATATATATATATATATATATATATATATATATATATATATATACAATTTAAATTCTAACAAATTTTTAATATTGTTAACAAGATATTTTCATCTCGAAACGTTTCTCGTCAAGATATGTTTGCGGACATGTTTGCACTGTGGCCCACAATGGGACCGGAAGTTCGAGAAAAAAAATAATGTATATAATTCTTCCCGCTTCGATACAAGAGTTTACCAGTTTTTCGCAGATAAACTGGCAACAATAGCAATTAATCGATAGTAAAAAGTCGAGTCGAATAACATAAAGTTAATTACAAGATTCGACGCAATCGGAACTGATTCAATTAAAATTAACATTTTACAAGCGAGGGTAATTATCGAGACCGGCTAAGAAAACTCAATTACCGTCGAGGGGTATGTAATGTGAAAGGAATTGTATACAGCGCCCGTCAAGCGCCGGGCTATAACTTAATTAGTAATTTCGCCGAGTCATTTGATGAGAGTTCTCCATTGTAGGGGCTACCGGTAATCCTGGCAGGAACAGTTGAATTAAGTACATTGTTGTGGCGCTCTGCAACCGCCGCGCCGCGCCGTCGAATATCTACATGCGTTGACCATATTTAGTCGATTCCCTGTACGTGCCGAAGAGATTCAGGGCAGGTATCTATCTACATTGGCCTCGCGGTCCCGGGATCTGCATACCTTCACGAGCCCAGGATATCCTATATCCTCGCAAATCGGTTCTGTCTTTAATTCAAATTCCTGGCACACTTAAATTTAAAAAAACCAATTTGCATTGAAATACTGTAATATATTTTATCTCCTACATCAAAAACAAAATATCTAAAAAAAAACATCAAACTTTACGTAATGGTAAATAGTTATAAGTGTAATATAAGAATTATTTACCGTTTTTGTTTTGTTATTTACTTTATAACTGTACATTTCCATACATCAAATCCTTACATCCTTCTAATAATTCACACTCGCCTTATATAATATATATAGGCCTATGTATATATATATATATATATATATATATATATATATATATATATATATGTATATATGTATATATTTGTAGTTATGCAACCTGTTTTCTTGTATTCTCTTATTCAGTATGCTGTCATCAGTTTGCCCGATGATGATGACAAGGCCAGTCATTGAAAGTTAACTCGCATAAATACCAAGTAAGATTCTCGTTTAAGTACATATAGTGAAAGTAATATATATATATATATTTGTAGATTATGCAACACTGTTTTTTTGTATACACTTATCACTTTCATTATGTACTTAAACAAGAATCTTACTTGGTATATGCTGATATATATATATATATATATATATATATATATATATATATATATATATATATATATATATATATAGGCTATATCTTGTTCAAATTTTCAGTCGTTAATAAAATACTTTTTATTCATCTACTCAAGTTCCAATACATGTTTAAACTTGTATAGGAGGTTATTTGATGTTAAAACAGTTTATTTTAAATATGTATTCATTATATTAAGTTAATTAGAACTTAGCTAGTGAGAACAACTCACGGTAAAAACTAAAACACTTCACTCTAAATCTCACTACACATTAGCTCATTAAAAAACCCTAGTTTATTACAACAAACGGACTAGTTTCGACCACGATATCGCCTTCATCAGTGCTTGGTTAGTAGTAGCCAAGCATTGATGAAGGCGAGATCGTCATCGAAACTTGTCTGTGTGTGTAACATTTTTTTAATAAACTGTGTATTGAAATTTACAGTAAACTGTTTTAATTTTTACCATTATTATTTCATTAAATAAATTTAATTAATTACTTTAGTTTTATATTAGAGATAAACTATTTTCAAAAGGGGCAAGGTATAAAATATAGTTATTTCGTCTCATTTAGCTTAAAATAAGTGATAATATATGATTTCATAAGACAGCTGGTTTTGTGTTATAGGTTACGTAGCAGAACAGTTCTTTTAACGCATAGCTTATAACACCTTATTTAAATTAATTGCAACTATAAAATAAAAAGCAACGAAATTAAAAATGTTCTGTTAACCTAAAAAGGAAATGAATAAAAAAACTTTTTCATAAAAGTTTCTTGCTCCGTAAAATAATTACATTAAATTTACTGTTATCTATAACCCTACATTTACTGATAAAATACATATACTCCTCACCAGTCATATAAAATCTTCATTATAAAAGACCATAAAAAATATAGACAATTTAAATAAAAAGATGAATTTTGATATTTGTCTTTATCTGTCAAAACATATAAACGTATTCCAAAAATTGCAAATTATTTGACCTTTATAAACATATTTTGTAATGACTCAATGCCTTTGTTTATAAAATAAAACAATTTCTACAAATAATTTATATTCCACCCCATGTATCTGATACGCTGTAAACTGTGATTACTAAATTTAGTCACTTTAAGTAAAAATGTGACATAATATGAACACTGAAAATTAACTATGTTAAACAAATATTGTAACTTGATCTACGTGTAAAACAGCTGTTCTACAACATAACTTATGACGTGTAAAACAGCTGTTCTACAACATAACTTATGACGTGTAAAACAGCTGTTCTACAACATAACTTATGACATGTAAAACAGCTGTTCTACAACATAACTTATGACGTGTAAAACAGCTGTTCTACAACATAACTTATGACGTAAAACAGCTGTTCTACAACATAACTTATGACGTGTAAAACAGCTGTTCTACAACATAACTTATGACGTGTAAAACAGCTGTTCTACAACATAACTTATGACGTGTAAAACAGCTGTTCTACAACATAACTTAGGACATGTAAAACAGATGTTCTACAACATAACTTATGACATGTAAAACAGCTGTTCTACAACATAACTTATGACATGTAAAACAGCTGTTCTACAACATAAATTATGACATGTAAAACAGCTGTTCTACAACATAACTTTGGACATGTAAAACAGCTATTTTACAACATAACTTATGACATGTAAAACAGCTGTTTTACAACATAACTTATGACATGTAAAACAGCTGTTCTACAACATAACTTATGACACAAAGTAATAATTCAATTCACTTTCAGTCGACTCATAGCGTAACCTGACGGAAATCATACTGTCGCGTAAGTGTAGGCCTATATTTATGTAGGCTACATCCAACACGTTTTAGTAGGAGTCATTATTATTGTAGCTTTTCACTTCAATAATTAATTACTATCTAAAGTCTTTGCACAGACTTATTTCGTACTTAATCCTTTTATATTATATTCTAACATATAATTAATTATTTCTAGTGCCACACATCATTAAATCTTAACCAAGTTAACTAGATGTGGTACCCAAGGTAAACAAAAATGAACAGTCAGTAATGGGGACTCACATCCGGTCCTTTGTAACATAAAAAAACTTCAGGAAGTAAGACTTGTGAAAGTAACTGCGTGTAAATGTACACTGTTTTTAAGTGATTGAAATTTCCGTGTCTAGCCCTAAAGTATCAAGTTTGTAAGAGTACAAGCAAAGATAACTTGCTAACGTACTCGTGTGAGTATAATTAAAGGAATAACTACCTGCTAACTAAGGCAAAGTTATAGAAATACTTTTTCTGTAATAATTCAACCACAAATAAATAAATAAAAACCCACTAACCAACCATAAATATCTTTTATTCCACTACAATTAATTTATGTTTATTTCGATTACATGGATATTACATTGGATAGTACTTTCAGTAGTACTTCTGCAGATTATTATAATGTAATCGAAAAGTACATAAAGTAATTAAAGTAAAATAAAACATTTATTTATTGTGGTTTGTGGGTTTTTACTTAGTTGGTTAAACTTAGTCCATTGTGCTCAAGAAGTTTATTAATTCAAGCATATAATAATTTATAAATACAAAAATATAATATTTAAAATATTGAAATTTGCAGTGCCATAAAATGAACCGTATAATATCAAGTATGTAAACTTATTAATAAATTTATATTCCTAAAACATGAATAAATCTAACATTATATAATAGTTTACGTTGAGTATTTACGATTGGATTTGTCTGTAATAACACCTTTCAAACGTTTGTCAAAATTTCCCTCTCTGTAAGCCCATATTTAAAGACTTAGTAACTTTACTGTTTTTTATTATATATAACTTTGCAACACTTTTCTTGTATTCACTTATCACTTACACTATAGGGATACCATATTGTGTGTGTGTGTGTGTGTGTGTGTTTGTGTGTGTGTGTGTGTGTGTGTGTGTGTGTGTGTGTGTGTGTATGTGTGTGTGTGTGTGTGTGTGTGTGTGTGTGTGTGTATGCGCGAGCGCGCGTGTGTGTGTGTGTGTGTCTAAATTCTCGTTACATGAAGTTGGTCATTTCCGTTTGTAGTTTTAATATTAGCAATAAATTACTAATAATACGTGGTTTTAGTAAACGAAAATGTGTTCCGGCCTCTTGGGGGAGGGGAAGGGGTGAGTCGGCCCAGCTCCAGATTGCGTTCCAAAAACCAAAGGTTTTAATTGCCTTTAGCGTTGTCAGTGACGCATGCCGGAGACTTTAACCGGTAACTTCCGGTGACAGCCAGACATCAATCTGCGGTCACTGTGGTCACCGCAAAGCTAAACGTCGCTTAAATAGAAAGAACTCAGGCCAAACGCCTTTAAATGTTACGTCTGTTGAAATGGCTTCATCGGGTTATATTTTGATAAAACCGAAAAACTAAATAAAACCCTGCATTTTGGTTATTTTCAAAAAAAACATTTTTAAAAATAAATATAACTTAATTTTATATTTATTTAGGTGACCAAATAGACCGGAAAAGACTGAAAGTAGTTGAAACCTATCTCACCTATGAGACACTTGACGACATCCCTTAATAACTAATAACTGTCGATATTCGTATGCAGGGTAGCTTGTAATATCGTAGTAGCAAACCGCCTTAATGAACTGTAAACCATACCTTTCCAAAGTTGGCATATGTTGCCTGGCCCCCCTGGATTTAATTCTTATGTCGAGACTTACCCAGATAATTTTCATTACTTTTATATCCCGCTTATGTTTTATCACCTTTTCTCCACCCGTCTTGCTTCTCTTCACTATTTCCACCCCTACTAATCCCTGACAGACTCTCATGATAGGAACACTAACAGAATGTGCTTTTAGGCAAGTTCATATTTCACCCTTGGTAAATCCAAATGGAATTATTCTCACAATGTCGATATGATCTTGCATATGTCTCATAACACTCCGTTAAGTACTGACAAATGTTTACTGACCTTTGATTAAATAAATAAGGTAAATCTGTTTATTACAAGTAATTTAATGGGTCTTTGTAGTTGTGTTGCAAACGTTTAAAAATATTTTAATTGTTTATTCTTTCATTTAATTATAAAACACCTCCGAAGATTTAGTAAATGTAAAAGTATTTAATCTAAACATATATTAATATTAAACAATAAAGTTTAATTATTCAAATACGTCATAAGCTTGAATAACTTATCGATTGAAAAAGCATATTATTATTGATTAATTTATGTGACAAATTTTATAAAGGATATACCAGCTGTTTTTAAGTATTTTTAAAATGGTTTTGAGAACCATTTTTTAATATAAATATATTCTAAAAATCAAAACTTTAGGAAACGATAACTATTTTGTTTAAAATAAAAATAACGTCATCCTTTTTTTAAATCTTTCTACTAGCTCACACTCTTCTTATATATATATATATATATATATATATATATATATATATATCCTATTAAAGTTTTCTACCGTTAATAAAATACTTTTTATAAATACACTGAAGTTCAAATACATTTTTACAACTTTTAGTGGATGACACTTGATGTTAATACAGTTTTTTTTCAAACATTAATTCATTAATTAAATTTAAAATAAATTAATTTTAGTTTTATATCAAAGAAAAATGTTTTACAAATGGGGCAAGGTATGCAATATAATTATTTCGTATATAACATCTGATTTTATATAACAGATGATTTTATGTTATAGGTTATGATATAGAACAGCTGTTTTAACCCATAGGTTATGGTACTTTATAATAATTATATTTATCTAATATAAAACAACTACAACAAAAAATGTTTTTGTTGAAAAAATAGGAATGGACCTTAAAAATTTGTGTATATATTGCTTGTTATTTTGAAAGTTTTACAGTTTCGGTAACGAATTTAATCGAAATTGTCTTGCGAAAGTGATGTTTGCTTTCTTAGTTAAACGATTAAAGCAAGTGAATTATTGGCGCGTAATAATTGCAGGAACGGTTGTAAAAGCAGTGAACGCTGAACAAACAAACTATCCTACAGATTTACTGCAAATTAAAGGCGTCCATCTGTGCTTACCAATAGCCGGCCGAGAGCGACAATATATCAAATTATATTAATAATAAAGTACAATAATTACAGATGTGTTCGAATGCCACCCCGGATTGTGAGTAAACAGAACGTAAGATAAATCAGACCCTGCTGGGATACGTGTTGGCCGCGCGGCGGGAAGGTATTCGCGGACACTTCGACCGCTGACCCCCGCCAAGCACCTCAAATCACGGCACTTGTTGAAAACAATTTACATTTTTATTGCTCATTTTGTCGGCTTCGGGACACAAACTAAACGGGGATAACTATTATAGGAATCTATTAAATTTCTTTCGACCTTTTCAGGGTCGAGAGCGGAGGAAAGTTCGATTTTTAATCAGCTACTCATGATAGTTATGTTTTTTAACCAACCCTTAGAGAAAACGTGGACTTTAAATTATTACTGTGTGTAGGTGGGAAATATAATAAACTCAAGATATATTTCACTGAGCTTGTTAGTTATTTGCGTATATTTTAACTCTTAATGCTTTTTATATAAACATACTTGACCTCTCCAGGAGATTCTGGCTTTCTTTTCATCCTCTTCAACCATTCTTGTTTGCCTTCCCAATCCTCCATTTTGTCCATCCTTTCATATGAATCCTCCATGATCTGACTTTTCTTCTGCAACCGTACTACATTTTGTATCTATCTTTCTTATCATCTTATCATTTTTCTATTTATAGCCGCATAAAAACGTGTTTATTCGGTTCAACTACCATTTTCCTTCGGAACCACTCCGTTCCGAATGTCTTCTATTGGGATTATACTTCCATAATAATGATCATCACCTCCTTCATGGATGGGTGTGGAATAATAACAATAACTGTTTGAAGCCATGAGATATGGTGTAGAAGAGACAGACCATAGCTGCCTTATTTGGGTAATACAGTTTACAAGGAAGGTAAAGTTTCCAGTAAAAAAAATTTGACTCTTCGTGGATTCGAACTCATTACCAAGTACTCCACCACTAAACCACCTAACGGTATTTTTATAGTAGATGATATGAACTAGATCAGAACGAAACTGAAAAAACAACAAAAAATATTTTAACTCTTCGTGGATTCGAACATGTTTCCAAGTGCTTTACCATTCAAACGCCTAATGGTTTTTTATACAAGACAAGTTAGTTCTTGCCTTACTTGGCCTATACAGTATCCAAGGAAAGTTATGTGGCCTGCACAACGCTTTAGCCACCCTTTATGAGTCTAGATAATCATTTTCAAATGCTAACTACACCAG
>JBAIZL010000383.1:120000-192500 GCA_036971475.1 Prosapia bicincta | reverse complement strand
CCATTAGCCTATATAATAGCCTATATAAATAGCCTATATAATAGCCTATATATAATTAGCCTATATATAATTAGCCTATATAATATTACATAAACAAATTGAAGAACAAAACTTTTCAATACTTTTAAAAGTAAACAAAACTTTCTAGTGTTTGTTTTTATGGTCTGTGTTTCTTCTACTAAAAATAATTACGATTTCTCATGTCCTTAAAGTTTTCTTTCTTTATTTCAATTTACGTACGTTGCCTTTTCTCTGCTACATATAATAGACAATTTACAAACTTTATTATCTTCTATTTCAGTTTATCTTGGGGTTTTGTTGATTCCTCTGCTACCCATACTTGCATTTTTCGATTCCTTTATTGTTGTTTTGTACCTTTGTTGTTCTTCTCCTGCAGATTATTAATATTTTCTATGCCCTCAATCTATTGATTTTTTTTCCTGTTAAATCTGTTGTTTCTTCTGCTACAGATCATTTTTATTTTAATGTTCTTCTTATTCGTTTTTCACTTTTTTTTAAATCTTTTGTTTCCTACGCTACATATACGTACAATTTTAGAAGTATTTATTGTGTCGTTTTTCTGTTCCTTGTTAAATCTGTTTGTTCTTTATCTACAGACCATTACGATTTTCTTACTTTTCGTTGTTTCTTTTGCTAAAACTATTGTTTATTCTGTGATAAATAAATGTTGTCTTAATTGTTTTACATTTCTGTTTCTTGTTTGGTCTAATGTTTTTATAGATAATTTCAACTTTTCAATAGCCTATAGAACACCGCTGTTTGTCTTATTCTTTTCGTTATTGTAGCATAAATATTTTAAATCTGCCTTTTTATGTTCATATATCAACTGATATTCGAACCATTTAGTTAGAAACTGGAAATCAAAGGCAGTACAACAATCTACTATTCTGTTATTCAATAAAATGTTGTCCAGCGTAAATCTAATTGAACTTAAAAATGGGGAAAACTTAAAAGAAATACACACTGCCAAAAAATTATTAGTTTGAGACTAATTGTAAAAGAGATGTAATACCGGATTCCATGAAAAATATGAGATTTCTGAATAAAATCAATTGAATTTGAAGAAAAATCGCAAACCAATAAAATATTACAACGTTAAAATGTGGTGGAAGAGGCAAATGAAGATAAAAATGAAATACGTTTTGTTGAATACGTTTAATTTCTGTACTGTGATATATAATTGAAACGTACACTGTTACACTATGATATAGCCTACAATCTGAAATTAATGATTTTTCATTATTTTTATTACTTGTTTTTTTAACGATTATAATTATTGGTTGTAGGTCTATAATTTTTTCTTTGTAACTTCTCTATGTTGCTCATTATATGTTTTGAAATTATTTCAAAATTATCTGAAATATTTAAAGGTGGATTATCTTTTTAATCTCGCTATTTGAATAAGATCCCCTTGCAATGTTAGCTTTCTGTCTATGTATCTGTGATGTCTTTGATCTGTGTGTGATCACAGTCGAATAATAAATTTAAGTATGAACATGTGCGCAAAAGGATTACATAGTGTAAAATGTTTCTCGTTGACGATTAATGAATTTAATACCAATAAAATTTGAAATAGAAAACAATTTAAGTATATTTGTCTTAAACTCTTAAATTACTTTATAAATCTAAAAATGCTGAGATTAAATATTTTATAAAAGCCGTTATGTTTCCGAGTTACGTAAAGCCGACGATAATTAAGTGCGCAGTGTAAGCCTATAGCGCTATGCTTCCATTATCTTATCTAAATCTACAAGGAAACCTCGAGTTAATTTCATAGTTCCTGACTCTTCAAATGCATTGTTTATTATCTACTTACTTTAATAACTAGATACACAAACCCTGGTGAACACGTGATGGCAAGTTGTGCGTACACAAGCTAAGCCAGGATGGTTTACAATGTTCTGAAAGCTTCATGGAGTAAAGCCGGCAGATTATTTACGCAATTAAGTTCATCTGCACTCTTTTAAATATCGCGGATAAAACTATTCAATAACAATTGTTTGTAGTTAAATTTATGCTTTTAATATCCAACAATATATTTGTACTTTAGATGTACAAACAAAGTAACCTGTCTGGAATATCAGTATACTGCAAACTAATCGACTATTTAAGGTTCGTTGTTGATGGTGGTATATTATTCTCAATATAGTTTATTGTCTTCTTTTAGTAAATATTTCTAAAATAAAAACAATTTTAAGAGATATAAAATGATTGGGGGTAAGCAGGCAAAAGTAGGTGCTTGGTCGTCTGTAAACTTATGGAAAACCAAAAAACCTATCTAAGAGTAGGTACAAGTATTTGAGATGCGAAATCAATGAAAATTGAGAAACCACACAAGAAATAAAGCCCGAGTAGAAGAAGTGCACATTTACCAAAATAAAGGCCATACTATGTAGATGTGATATCGATCTACCCTTAACAATTTGTATTCTTAGCTTTTATGTATTCAGTATAGCCTACGCATGTATAGAAATAAAGCATGGACAGTCACAGATCCCATGTGTAAGAGACTGGAAGAGCTGTAGCATGGACATTTACAGATCCCATGTGTAAGAGACTGGAAGAGCTGTAGCATGGACATTCACAGATCCCATGTGTAAGAGACTGGAAGAGCTGTATCATGGACATTTACAGATCCCATGTGTAAGAGACTGGAAGAGCTGTAGCATGGACATTTACAGATCCCATGTGTAAGAGACTGGAAGAGCTGTAGCATGGACATTTACAGACCCCATGTGTAAGAGACTGGAAGAAATGTAGCATGGACATTTACAGATCCCATGTGTAAGAGACTGGAAGAGCTGTAGCATGGACATTTACAGATCCCACGTCTAAGAGACTGGAAGAGCTGTAGCATGGACATTCCCAGATCCCAAGTGTAAGAGACTGGAAAAGCTGTAACATGGACACTCCCAGATCCCATGTGTAAGAGACTGGAAAAGCTGTAACATGGACACTCAGAGATTCTATGTGTAAGAGACTATAATACCTGAAGCATGGACACTCACAGATTCCATGTGTAAGACACTGGAAGATCTGTAGCACTCACAGATGCTATGTGTAAGATGCTTGCATTGCTGAAGCATTGACACTCACAGATCCCACATGTAATAGACTGGCAGAACTGTAGCATGGACACTCACAGATGCTATGTCCAAGAGTCTAGAATACCTGATGCATGGACACTCACAGATCGCATGTGTAATAGATTAGAAGATCTGTAGCATACACACTCAAAGATGTCATTATTAAAGAGTATGGAAGAGCTGAAACGTGAGCTGAAACTCATATATGCCATGTCTGAAACATGGTCAGTCACAGATGAAATGTGTAAGACACTAGAAGAGATGTAGCATGGATACTCACAGATACTATGTGTAAGAGACTGGAATAGCTGAAGCATGGTCAGTCGCAGATGCTATGTGTAAGACACAGGTAGATCTGTAGCATGGACACTCACAGATACTATGTGTAAAATACTTGAGTAGCTGAGCATTGAAACTCACAGATCCCATTTGTAATAGACTGGAAGACCTGTAGCATTGACACTCAAAGATGTTTAAAGAGTATGGAAGAGCTGAAACGTGAGCCGAAATTCATATATGCCATGTCTGAAGCATGATCAGTCGCATGGGCACACACAGATCTGATCTGTAAGAGACTGGAGGAGCAGAAGCATGGACACTAACAGATGGCTTGTTTAAGAAAGGGGTATAGTTGAAGCATTGAAAATTATAGATGTCATGTGTAAGAGACTGAAAGACCTGAATCGTGGATATTAACAAATGGCTTGTGAAAGAGAATGGTATAGCTGAAGCATGGACAATGAGAAGTGTCATGTCTAAGAGACTGGAAGAGCTGAAGCATGGACACGCACAGATGGCTTGTGTAAGAGAACGGAATAGTTGAAAAAAGACAATCACAGATCCCATGTGTAAGATACTGGAAGAACTGAAGCATGAGCAATCGCAGATGGCTTGAGTAAGAGAATGGTATAGTTGAAGCATGGACAATCACAGGGGCCGTGTGTAAGGGACTGAAAGAGCTGAATCATGGATACTCACAGATGACTTGTGTGAGAGAATGGTATAGTTGAACCATTGAAAATTACAGATGTCATGTGTAAGTGACTGAAAGATTTGAAGCTTGGACATTCACAGATATCATGTGTAAGAGAATGGTATAGATAAAGCATGGACAATCACAGATATCATGTGTAAGAGACAAAAAGAGCTTGAGCTTGAACACTCACAGATCGCTCCTGTAGGAGAATGGTATAGTTGTAGCGTTGAAAATTACTAATAATCATGTGTATGAGACTGGAAGAGCTGAAGCACGGACACAAACAGATGGCTTGTGTAAGAGAATGATATAGATAAAGCTTTAAAAATTACAGATCCCTTGTGTAAGAGACTGGAATAGATGAAGCATGGTCAGTCGCAGATGCTATGTGTAAGACACAGGTAGATCTGTAGCATGGACACTCACAGATACTATGTGTAAAATACTTGAGTAGCTGAGCATTGACACTCACAGATCCCATTTGTAATAGACTGGAAGACCTGTAGCATTGACACTCAAAGATGTTTAAAGAGTATGGAAGAGCTGAAACGTAAGCCGAAATTCATATATGCCATGTCTGAAGCATGATCAGTCGCATGGGCACACACAGATCTGATCTGTAAGAGACTGGAGGAGCAGAAGCATGGACACTAACAGATGGCTTGTGTAAGAAAGGGGTATAGTTGAAGCATTGAAAATTATAGATGTCATGTGTAAGAGACTGAAAGACCTGAATCGTGGATATTAACAAATGGCTTGTGAAAGAGAATGGTATAGTTGAAGCATGGACAATGAGAAGTTTCGTGTCTAAGAGACTGGAAGAGCTGAAGCATGGACACGCACAGATGGCTTGTGTAAGAGAATGGAATAGTTGAAAAAAGACAATCACAGATCCCATTGTAGCATTGAAAATTACTAATAATCATGTGTATGAGACTGGAAGAGCTGAAGCACGGACACAAACAGATGGCTTGTGTAAGAGAATGATATAGATAAAGCTTTAAAAATTACAGATGTCATGTGTAAGAGACTGAAAGAGCTGAAGCATGGACACTCACAGATGGCTTGTGTAAGAGAATGGTATAATTGAAACATGGACAATTACAGATGTCTAGTGTCAGAAACTGGAAAAGCATAAGCATGGATAATCACAGATATAATGTGTAAGAGAATGATATAGATAAAGCATGGACAATCACAGATATTATGTGTAAGAGACAAAAAGAGCTTAAGCTTGGACACTCACAGATCGCTCGTGTAAGAGAATGGTATAGTTGTAGCATTGAAAATTACAAATAATCATGTGTATGAGACTGGAAGAGCTGAAGCATGAACACTAACAGATGGCTTGTAAAAGAAAATGGCGTAGTTAAAGCATTGAAAATTACAGATGTCATGTGTAAGAGACTGATACAGCTAAAGCATGTACACTCACAGATGGCTTGTGTAAGAGAATGGTATAATTGAAGCATGGACAATCACAGATGTCATGTGTAAAAGACTGGAAGAGCCTAAGCATGGATAATCACAGATGGCTTCTGTAGGAGAATGGTATAGTTGAACCATGGACAATCACAGATGCAATGTTTAAGAGACTGGAAGAGCTTAAGCAAGGACAATCACAGACGGCTTCTGTAGGATAATGTTATAGTTGAAGCATGGACAATCACAGATGTCTTGTGTAAGAGACTGGAAGAGCTTATGCATGGATAATCACAGATGGTTTCTGTAGGAGAATGTTATAGTTGAAGCATGGACAATCACACATGCAATATTTAAGAGACTGTAAGAGCTTAAGCATGGATACTCACAGATGGCTTCTGTAACAGAATAGAATAGATCGGTCAATCACCGGACAATCAAAGATCCTATGTGTAAGAGACTGGAATAGCTGAAGCATGGTCAGTCACAGATGCTATGTGCAAGACACTGGAAGATCTGTAGCATGGACACTCACAGGTGCTAAGTGTTAGATTCTTGAATAGGTGAAGCATTGATACTCACAGATCCCAAGTGTAATAGACTGGAGGAGCTGTAGCATGGACACTCAAAGATGCAATGTTTAAAGAGTATGGAAGAGCTGAAACGTGAGCTGAAATTCATATGTGCCATGTCTGAAGCATGATCAGTCACAGATGTCATGTGTATACAGATCTTAAGGGCTGAAGCAAGGGCACTCAAAGATGCCATGTGTAAGAGACCGGAAGAGCTGAAGCATGGACATTCGCAGCTGCCATGTTTAAGAGAGATATTGGACACTCAAAGAAGCCATGTGTATGATACTGGAAGATGGCTTGTGTAAGAGAATGGTATAGTTGAAACATGGACACTCACAGAAGCCATATGGATGATACTGGAGAGTTGAAGCATTGACACTAACAGAAGGCTTGTGTAAGAAAATGGTATAGTTGAAGCATTGAAAATTACAGATGCCATGTGTAAGAGACTGGAAGACCTGAAGCATGGACACTAACAGATGCCTTGTGAAAGAGAATGGTATAGTTGAAGCATGGACAATCAGACGTGTCGTGTGTAAGATACTAGAAGAGCTGAAGCATGAACACGCACAGATGGCTTGTGTAAGAGAATGGTATAGTTGAAGCCTGACAACCACAGATGCCATGTGTAAGATACTGGAAGAGCTGAAGCATGGAAACTCTCAGATATCTTGTACAAGAGAATTTTATTGGACAATCACCGGTGCCACGTGTAAGAGACTTAAAGAGCTTAGGCATGGAGACTCACAGATCGATTGTGTAAGATACTGGTATAGTTGAAGCATTGAAAATTACAGAAATCATGTATAACAGACTAAAAGATGTGAAGCATGGACATTCTCACATATCATGTGTAAGAAAATTAATAGTTAAAGCATGGACAATCACAGATATCATGTGTAAGAGACTGAAAGAGCTGAAGCTTGGACACTCACAGATCGCTCGTATAAGAGAATGGTATAGTTGTAGCATTGAAAATTACAAATCATTATGTGTATGAGAATGGAAGACCTTAAGCATGGACAATCACAGATGGTTTGTGTAAGAGAAAAGTTTACCTGAAGCATGGACACTCACAGATCGATTGTGTAAGATACTGGTATAGTAGAAGCATTGAAAAATACAGATGTCATGTGTAAGAGACTGGAAGAGCTGAAGCATGGACACTAACAGATGGCTTGTGTAAGAGAATGGTATATTTGAAACATGGAGACTCACAGAAGCCATATGGATGATACTGGAAGAGCTAAAGCATGGGCACACAGATCTGATAAGTAAGAGACCGGAAGAGCTGAAGCATGGACACTAACAGATAGCTTTTGTAAGAAAATGGTATAGTTGAAGACTTGAAAATTATAGATGTCATGTGTAAGAGACTGGAAGAGCTGAAGAATGATCACTCACAGATGGCTTGTGAAAGAGAATGGTATAGTTAAAGCATGGACAATCACACGTGTCGTGTGTAAGAGTCTGGAAGAGCTGAAGCATAGACACCCACAGATAGCTTGTGTAAGAGAATGATATAGTTAAAGCATGGGCAATCACAGATATCATGTGTAAGAGACTGAAAGAGCTGACGCTTGGACACTCACAGCTCGCAAGTGTAAGAGAATGGTATAGTTAAAGCATGGACAATCACACGTGTCGTGTGTAAGAGACTGGAAGAGCTGAAGCATAGACACCCACAGATAGCTTGTGTAAGAGAATGATATAGTTAAAGCATGGGCAATCACAGATATCATGTGTAAGAGACTGAAAGAGCTGACGCTTGGACACTCACAGCTCGCACGTGTAAGAGAATGGTATAGTTAAAGCATGGACAATCACACGTGTCGTGTGTAAGAGTCTGGAAGAGCTGAAGCATAGACACCCACAGATAGCTTGTGTAAGAGAATGATATAGTTAAAGCATGGGCAATCACAGATATCATGTGTAAGAGACTGAAAGAGCTGACGCTTGGACACTCACAGCTCGCACGTGTAAGAGAATGGTATAGTTAAAGCATGGACAATCACACGTGTCGTGTGTAAGAGACTGGAAGAGCTGAAGCATAGACACCCACAGATAGCTTGTGTAAGGGAATGATATAGTTAAAGCATGGGCAATCACAGATATCATGTGTAAGAGACTGAAAGAGCTGACGCTTGGACACTCACAGCTCGCACGTGTAAGAGAATGGTATAGTTAAAGCATGGACAATCACACGTGTCGTGTGTAAGAGACTGGAAGAGCTGAAGCATAGACACCCACAGATAGCTTGTGTAAGAGAATGATATAGTTAAAGCATGGGCAATCACAGATATCATGTGTAAGAGACTGAAAGAGCTGACGCTTGGACACTCATAGCTCGCACGTGTAAGAGAATGGTATAGTTATAGCATTGAAAATTACAAATCATCATGTGTATGAGACTGGAAGAGCTGAAGCGTGGACACGCATAAATGGCTTGTGTAAGAGAATGGTATAATTGAAGCATGGACAATCACAGATGTCTTGTGTAAGAGAATAATATAGTTGAAGCATGGACAATCACAGATCGCTTGTGTAAAATACTGGTATAGTTGAAGCATTGAAAATTACAGATATAATGTGTATAAGACTGGAAGAGCTTAAACATGGACAATCACAAACGGCTTGTGTAAGAGAATGGTATAGTTGAAGCATGGACAATCACAGATCGCTTTTGTAAGATACTGGTATAGTTGAAGCATTGAAAATTACAGATATCAATGTATGAGACTGGAAGAGCTTAAGCATGGACAATCACAAACGGCTTGTGTAAGAGAATGGTATAGTTGAAGCGTGGACAACCACAGATGCCATGTGTAAGAGACTAGAAAAGCTGAAGCATGGACACTCACAGATGGCTTGTGTAAGAGAATGATATAGTTAAAGCATGGGCAATCACAGATATCATGTGTAAGAGACTGAAAGAGCTGACGCTTGGACACTCATAGCTCGCACGTGTAAGAGAATGGTATAGTTATAGCATTGAAAATTACAAATCATCATGTGTATGAGACTGGAAGAGCTGAAGCGTGGACACGCATAAATGGCTTGTGTAAGAGAATGGTATAATTGAAGCATGGACAATCACAGATGTCTTGTGTAAGAGAATAATATAGTTGAAGCATGGACAATCACAGATCGCTTGTGTAAAATACTGGTATAGTTGAAGCATTGAAAATTACAGATATAATGTGTATAAGACTGGAAGAGCTTAAACATGGACAATCACAAACGGCTTGTGTACGAGAATGGTATAGTTGAAGCATGGACAATCACAGATCGCTTTTGTAAGATACTGGTATAGTTGAAGCATTGAAAATTACAGATATCAATGTATGAGACTGGAAGAGCTTAAGCATGGACAATCACAAACAGCTTGTGTAAGAGAATGATATAGTTAAAGCATGGGCAATCACAGATATCATGTGTAAGAGACTGAAAGAGCTGACGCTTGGACACTCATAGCTCGCACGTATAAGAGAATGGTATAGTTATAGCATTGAAAATTACAAATCATCATGTGTATGAGACTGGAAGAGCTGAAGCGTGGACACGCATAAATGGCTTGTGTAAGAGAATGGTATAATTGAAGCATGGACAATCACAGATGTCTTGTGTAAGAGAATATTATAGTTGAAGCATGGACAATCACAGATCGCTTGTGTAAAATACTGGTATAGTTGAAGCATTGAAAATTACAGATATAATGTGTATAAGACTGGAAGAGCTTAAACATGGACAATCACAAACGGCTTGTGTAAGAGAATGGTATAGTTGAAGCATGGACAATCACAGATCGCTTTTGTAAGATACTGGTATAGTTGAAGCATTGAAAATTACAGATATAATGTGTATAAGACTGGAAGAGCTTAAACATGGACAATCACAAACGGCTTGTGTAAGAGAATGGTATAGTTGAAGCATGGACAATCACAGATCGCTTTTGTAAGATACTGGTATAGTTGAAGCATTGAAAATTACAGATATCAATGTATGAGACTGGAAGAGCTTAAGCATGGACAATCACAAACGGCTTGTGTAAGAGAATGGTATAGTTGAAGCGTGGACAACCACAGATGCCATGTGTAAGAGACTAGAAAAGCTGAAGCATGGACACTCACAGATGGCTTGTGTAAGAGAATGATATAGTTAAAGCATGGGCAATCACAGATATCATGTGTAAGAGACTGAAAGAGCTGACGCTTGGACACTCATAGCTCGCACGTGTAAGAGAATGGTATAGTTATAGCATTGAAAATTACAAATCATCATGTGTATGAGACTGGAAGAGCTGAAGCGTGGACACGCATAAATGGCTTGTGTAAGAGAATGGTATAATTGAAGCATGGACAATCACAGATGTCTTGTGTAAGAGAATAATATAGTTGAAGCATGGACAATCACAGATCGCTTGTGTAAAATACTGGTATAGTTGAAGCATTGAAAATTACAGATATAATGTGTATAAGACTGGAAGAGCTTAAACATGGACAATCACAAACGGCTTGTGTACGAGAATGGTATAGTTGAAGCATGGACAATCACAGATCGCTTTTGTAAGATACTGGTATAGTTGAAGCATTGAAAATTACAGATATCAATGTATGAGACTGGAAGAGCTTAAGCATGGACAATCACAAACAGCTTGTGTAAGAGAATGATATAGTTAAAGCATGGGCAATCACAGATATCATGTGTAAGAGACTGAAAGAGCTGACGCTTGGACACTCATAGCTCGCACGTATAAGAGAATGGTATAGTTATAGCATTGAAAATTACAAATCATCATGTGTATGAGACTGGAAGAGCTGAAGCGTGGACACGCATAAATGGCTTGTGTAAGAGAATGGTATAATTGAAGCATGGACAATCACAGATGTCTTGTGTAAGAGAATATTATAGTTGAAGCATGGACAATCACAGATCGCTTGTGTAAAATACTGGTATAGTTGAAGCATTGAAAATTACAGATATAATGTGTATAAGACTGGAAGAGCTTAAACATGGACAATCACAAACGGCTTGTGTAAGAGAATGGTATAGTTGAAGCATGGACAATCACAGATCGCTTTTGTAAGATACTGGTATAGTTGAAGCATTGAAAATTACAGATATCAATGTATGAGACTGGAAGAGCTTAAGCATGGACAATCACAAACGGCTTGTGTAAGAGAATGGTATAGTTGAAGCGTGGACAACCACAGATGCCATGTGTAAGAGACTAGAAAAGCTGAAGCATGGACACTCACAGATGGCTTGTGTAAGAGAATGGTATAGTTGAAGCATTGAAAATTGTAAAAGACTGGAAGAGCTGAAGCATGGTCACTCACAGATGGCTTGTGTAAGAGAATGGTTTATTTGCATCATGAACAATCACAGATGTCTTGTGTAAGAGACTAGAAGAGCTGAATTATGGACACTCACAGATGGCTTGTGTAAGAGAATCATATAATTGCAACATGGACAATCACAGATATCATGTGTAAGAAATTTCAAAAGTTGAAGCATGGACACTAGCAGATGGTTTTGTAAGAGAATGGTATAGTTCAATCATGTTCATTCAGAGCTATCTTGTGTAAGAGACTGGAAGAGTTGAAGCATGGACACTCAAGGATATCATGTGTAAGAAACTGGAAGAGTTGAAGCATGAACACTAACAGATGGCTTGTGTAAGAGAATGGTATAGTTGAAACATTGAAAATTGTAAAAGGCTGGAAGAACTGAAGCATGGACACTCACAGATGGCTTGTGTAATAGAATGGTTTATTTGCATCATGAACAATCACAGATGTCATGTGTAGGAGACTGGAAGAGCTGAAGCATGGAAACTGACAGTCGGCTAGTGTAAGAGAATGGTATAGTTGCCGCATTGAAAATTAAAGATGTCATGTGTAAGAGACTGGAAGAGCTGAAGCATGGACACTGACAGTTGGCTAGTGTAAGATAATGGTATAGTTGCAGCATGGACAATCACAGATGTCACGTGTAAAAGACTGGAAGAGATGAAGCAAGGACACATACAGATCGGATGTGGAAAACACTGGAAGAGCTGAAAAATGAACACTCATACATGTCATGTGTAAGAAATTGGAAAAGCTGAAGCATGGTCATTCACAGATGCCGTGAGACCTTAGACAGCGTAAGAGACATGAAGCTTTCGAATTGAGGACCTACTGGCGTATACTGCGTATATCATGGGTTGACAAAGTCCAAAACACATCAGTTCTCTATCATATGAGCTGAACAAGTAAACAGACACCATAAACATTATGAAATGGATACAATTAGATTATTTCGGACATATTTTACGTAATACAAAATATGAACTACTTTAGTTTATTATACAAGGTACATCATGGCACAAGAGGTCCAAAAGGTCGCAAGACATCTTGGCTGAAGGACCTAAAACAATGGTATGGTTCCAGGAAAGAAGAGCAGCGGACAAGGTTTAAATACCGCTGATGATTCCCAGCGTTTGATATGACACGGCACACTAAGAAGATATAAGCAATAGGCCTATTGGCTGACAATATATAGAACTTGAGTGGATGTTGAATAGGCCTTATTTATCGGTCATAAATAAAAATACGCCTTTTAAATAAGTATTATAAAGACTGAAATCGTTCTTTCAGAACAAATAAAGCAGAAGGTCTTGATTAATTTGGGGGAAATTTAGCTTTATAAAAACTTGGATCCGATGTTTACAATGAAGAGATAAAAGATAGGCGCAGGTCTGAGCAAGCTGGAAGTGTGTTTGTGAAGACGAAGCGGGTATTTTTTTTACTCTTTCGATTAATATGATGCTCAAACTGTCACAAAGGTGCCATGTACTAAATGTGCTGTGTTGCTTACAGGCTGGACATTGAAGGCCATGAAGACGTTGGGGCCTTTTGAGAGGTGATGCTACAACCTCTTACTGAGGATAACATGGATAAAAAATGACTAAAGCTGAGTGTTGGAAAGGGAAAAGCTTTAAAATTAAAATGAAAATTCGTTTGAAGATAATTAAAATAATCTCGATTATATCATGAGAGAATAGAAATATATACTCTTGCGTTTAACTAAAGACATCTTATGAAAGTGAGGAGTTGAAATGATAAAGTAAGATGTAAGAGCTTGAGCATCTGTGCTTCCAGGGCTTGAGCATCTGTGCTTCCAGGGCTAGAGCATCTGTGCTTCCAGGGCTAGAGTATCTGTGCTTCCAGGGCTAGAGCATCTGTGCTTCCAGGGCTTGAGCATCTGTACTTCCAGGGCTTGAGCATCTGTGATTCCAGGGCTAGAGCATCTGTGCTTCCAGGGCTTGAGCATCAGTGCTTCCAGGGCTAGAGCATCTGTGCTCCCAGGGCTAGAGCATCTGTGCTTCCAGGGCTTGATCATCTGTGCTTCCAGGGCTAGAGTATCTGTGTTTTCAGGACTAAAGCATCTGTACTTCCAGGGCTAGAGCACCTGTGCTTCCAGGGCTTGAGCATCTGTGCTCCCAGGGCTAGAGCATCTGTGCTTCCAGGGCTTGAGCATCTGTGCTTCCAGGGCTAGAGTATCTGTGTTTTCAGGACTAAAGCATCTGTACTTCCAGGGCTAGAGCATCTGTGCTTCCAGGGCTTGAGCACCTGTGCTTCCAGGGCTAGAGCATCTATGCTTCCAGGGCTAGAGCATCTGTGCTTCTAGGGCTAGAGCATCTGTGCTTCCAGGGCTAGAGCATCTGTACTTCCAGGGCTAAATTGGCTAAAATGATCATGAGGACGTAGTCACAAGACGTTGTACGGGAAAGTAATTCGAAGTACAATCTACAAAGAAGACGGAACACATTGGGAAATACAAGAAATTGGTCCAGATGTCCAAAAGAAAAACACGAGTAGGCAGTTTTCTGCACAAGGTTGAACAAGTAATTAAGGGCGTAAAAACCTGTAGACTCTCTGGAGTTTGGGTGTAGGGAGAGACGACGGTGAAGGTAAACTGTAGGCGAAGCCAACTGTATGATCTAAGCAAGAGCAAGTATGTGGAGGTAAAAACCTCCATTTAATGACCGAAGTTAGTTACGAAAAGGTTTAAACCCTCAAGGTCATTGACTCCGAAGCCTGTAATAGACCATACTCTGATGTTGCCCCAAAACGTAAATATTTGTAGACATACAACTCTCAAGTTAAACTGATACAAACTTTAGAATACAATGTCAAATAAGTCAACGAAACTTGAAAGCATACATTAGAAAAAGCTCAAAATAAAACTGTGTTTCAAACTGTCCTCTATTATTATTTTACCCCGATCTAAAAGTTCTATAAAGTGGGCTAACTGTCCTGAAATCCGTATGAATCTCGTAAGGTTGCTCTATATCTCCTAGACCTTGTTAATAATGTAAAAAGAAGTTATTATTATTATTATTATTATTATTGAAATTAATAATAATATTTCAAACAAAATTGTGTAGGTGATTCTATATTATTTGAATGACATCTGTAAAAAATTTCAAAACTTTTTGATTTACTCTTCATTAAAAAACTAATAAACATAAATTAAACACCCTTGTAGTATACATATGTTAGTATGTTACACTTGCCTATAGTAGCACTTACGTTTTTGATTATTAAGGAAGGCCGTTTCGGGAGGTATGCCCCATTGTCAACTCAGGCAGAAACTTCCCTCTTTACCAGCCCCCTCAACCTAATCTAAAACAAAACGTCAGTTACGGTCTGAGTTGGCGATCGGGCACATCTCCCAAAACGGGTGTCCTTAATAATCAAAAATGTAAGTGCTACTACAGGCAAGTGCAACATACTCGTACTAATAGTCCTGTAGGCCTATTTTATAGTGTTTTTAGTTGAAAACTAGTATCTCAAGTGAAAATAGAATCAAATAATATAGACTTAGCTAGTGAGAACTATTCACAAAGGTAAAAGTCAAAATAGTGAATTCCAAATCTCACAAAATATCTAGTTTTTATTAAAAACACCACCACAACAAACTAGTTTCGGCGACGTTGTCGCCTACCTCAGTGCTTAGATACTTTTCTTTATTAAAAACTAAATGTTTTTTTGTTTATTGGTGTTTTTTATTTAAAACTTATTGGTGAGATGTTGAGTTAATTATTTTGAACCTTCGTGAGTAGAGAGTTATGTTTTGATTTTTTTTTACAACAGTTTCATTAGTGTGTTTAAGGTCAGATCATACTAATTCATTTTAATATAAGTAAACTCCTCGTTTCGATTTTCTATCTGAAAAACCTTATTAAGAGCGCAAAGCTTAGGATTAAAAAGGATTTTTGTATTAACCTTGGCCTGTGATCTGTCATTAACCTTAAACCCGTCAATTTTTTATTACCAGACGTTAAATAAAGTATAGTTTTGATAATAATAAAGTGTATTTAAAACGGATAATACCAGTAATAAAAAAATTGCTCTCCGAACATAAGAATGAAATAGCTTGTCTACTTTTATTAATAAACACATAGGCCTATTTTAAATGATAATATTAAAAATAACAAAACATACTCTTAAAACAAAGGTTTGATATAACCTAACCTATATTACACTATACATATACATTTATCATCCAGATAATATTTAACAAGCACACAGATATTCTTATCGCATCGACGGAAGCTAGAAACATTTACCTTCGGTTTTTCGATATTTTCATTGCCAATACAAACCGAAGCAATTTACTTTAAAAAAGGCTTTTACAGAACAGTAATTAGTGCGATAATTGTTAGCCTAAAACCAACACCTATCTTTGTAAGGCCTTATTATAAAGATAAAGTCCTAATGAGGCGCGAGGGGCATATCTAACGATAACCGATTCTTGTGGTGTACGTTTCACAATTATATACTCAATACGCTTTGTTTTACGTAACCGATACTTCAAATACTAGACACATTTACAAAAATAAAGTTTCATACTAAAAACTTTATAACATATGTTAGTATATTACACGTACCTGTAGTAGCACTTACATTTCTTATTATTTAGGACTGCCGTTTTGGGATATAGACCGTCCGTCTAACGGTCAATCCAGGGCCTAAGGGACACATCTCCGAAAGGACCGTCCTCATTAATAAAAAAAAGTAAGTGCTAATGTAGGCAAGTATGACGTTAATTTGTTTGTAGTAAAACATTAGCGCTCAAGTGATGATGGAAGTAAATAATATAAAGCTTTATCTGATTTTATCATTCATTGGGTTACATCGAAAATAGGATTACTAAACTAGTTTTAAAAAAAAACTAAAGGAATTTAATTCCTACCTAGAAAAATGTTATTTAGCTACTATTTATTAGAGAATTAGAATTAATATAAATAAAGTAATATAACTATAAGCAAAAAAGCTGTTCTTCCACGTAACCAATAAAATCAGCTGTTTTATGAAACCATGTTATCCCTTATTTTAAGCCAAATGGGACGAAATAACTATATTTCATACTTTGCCCCTTTTGTGAAAAGTTTTCCTCCTCACATATAAAACTAAAATTAATTCATTAAACACTCTGTGAGTGTGTCCACATTCTTGACCCTTTTACTCATTAGTTCGTACTTTAAAATTCATAATATATTTATTAAGAAGAACTTGTTAATATCTCCTTTATAGTCAAATGACTGTAAAAATATCTAATGGTTCCATCGTTTTCCATATTTCTTAGCTGCATTTACTATTTTAGGACGTTACATTTTCAGATCAGCTGTTACATATTCCCCTTTCCATGAGCGATGTAGGTTTAACCATAATCCGTACAGGCCAGCATTATTTATTTTTATAAGAAAGAAAATTAAGTTTAATTAGTTATAAAATACTGATTGTCTGTAAACATCACTATTTATTGTATTTATTATAATACTATTTTTGTTTATGACTTTTATTTGAAAGTCACTTTCTGTTTTATATATATATATATCCCATAATATTACAAGAACCACCTGAGTAAGGGGCTGGTGTAAGCTAATGGTGTTTTTTTAATTCTCCAGTATAAGCATATTAGTTATTTTTCAGTCGAAGAGTAAGAGATGTATTTAATTTATTTCTAATCTATTTGTTACTTTCCCTATCATTTTGATTGTTAATGTCTTGTATTTTCTTGTTTTTGCTCATATTTGGCTCATTATCAGCTCCAGCTTTGATTTATCAAGCTGTTGATTAAGCTCACTGATTATTTTATTCTTTCTCCGTTGATAGTAGTTTAGATCGTTATCTTCCTCCTGTTGATCTCTGTCTACTATAGTTGCCTCTGCTCTAAAGGCGTTTGAAGTAGTATTATCTATGGAATTACTCGCCGATTGTAAACTTGGAGGTTTTATTAGCTTACAACGTTACAACAGAAGGTTCTCCCAGAGTCCATAGAGCCGCCTTGTTGCGACGGCGGATATCCCTGTATTACATACTTGTCTGCCACTTGGGGTAGACCTCCTTAGGGTGTTTCCATTGCTGGATTTTTGGATTTTAGTGAACTTTTACCACAAGCATGCCTTACTGCGGTTATTTCTATTGCCCCAGCCACCGGGCAAAGGTAACTCGTCTGGCCACAGAATAATTCATTCTTCTAATCTTCCGGTACGTTACGAAACTCGTGTTTTTAGTATGCATTTTTTTCCGCTCTTAAACAAAAGCTGTATTGAAAATTGTTTAAGAGAAGAGTTATTATTGAATAGATTTTATCAGTGAATAAATATAATAATTTATTTAAATTTGGTGAACCTAATAAAAATAATTCATTACAACTATAATAATAAGCTATGTCCTACTTTTAATCCAATTTTTGAAACAAAAATATTCTAAGCCTTGTCTGATAGCAAATGTAGGGTGATTTCTCATTACGCAAAATGAAAAGTGTTCTCAGTTCGAAATTTCTCCAAACGTGGTTTTCACTTCTGTCGGCACCCCTCCCCCTAGTGTCAAAACGAATATTTTTTAAAGTATATTCTAATGCCTTATTATAACACATAATATACGTAACGAAACATAGTCTTATTTATTGTTAGGGCCATATTTACAGATTTAAACTTTTATAATTTATCAAAAATATAAATTTATTTTTAGAAAATTGTATAAAGTTCGTAATAAATTAGCCTACCTTAAACATTTTAAAATTGTTCAATTCATTAACAAGTCAGTATATCAGTTACTATTGTAACTATTTAGTTGCGGTTAAGTTACTATTTAGTAACTTATATCGATACTATAGTTAAAGAAAACCTCTTTAGAGAATAATATCATTTTCTTTAGACACATAATTTTATTTTATTGCTAAGGAACATTACAAAAAGTAATAACTTATAGGCAAATAATTTAATCAAATACATAATATTTCTCAACATCTTTTTTTAAATTTTTATTTCAAATATAACCTTTAAACACTTGTTAGCGACGATCTACTACTATGTAAGGCTTTAGTAAATCCTCAGGACAATTCATTCATTTTCGGAAATGTGATGTAAAAGTCGTCTCATATAATGAAGGGCGCGTATAATGAAGTTTAAACATTAAAGTTTGTTACACCTTTCATTTCGCCCATCAAGTATTTGTTACTTTAGCGATTTCCCGTGGTTGTAAGAGTGTTTTATTCGTCTCGGTTTCTTTCTTTGTGTTTATGCACACTTTAATACTAAATAACACATTCAAATACGTCACTAAAATCCAAATGATTTATAGAAGTTATAAATATACAAAATGACTCTACAGTAATGTTTAATAAATCATGGAATTTTTTTTACTTAGAAATTTTATGTTGAACATATAGCAGTCTCGGTAGTCGTAAATAATGCAAACAAAACGGCATTTTCATTACGTCCGTTTTATGGGATCACGTAAGCAATAAAACGAATCGGTGGAAGCGATGACAGAAAACCGAAGGTACGACCATAAAAACCTGAGCCGATTCGCGGCACACACCTAGGCGGAGGCTGGAGAGAGAGAGAGAGAGAGAGAGAGACTCAATTTTGCAGGGGAAGGACAGAGAGAACGTGAAGGCTCTAGAAACCTTAAGAATTCTCTTCTATTTAGTTCCTATAATCCTGGAGTTGCCCTACAACCTTAGAGTCATAAATTACCCAATACAATCATTTTATATTTAAAAGGCTTCTCCAACCTGTAACTTCATTTACTAAAACATTATGTGCGAGCAGACCTGTTACACATAACTGTTCCTTACGAACACAAGCACGCCAGTTATAGGTTATAGGCCTGCATTTATATGTCTAGGAATACAAGTAGGCCAATCCGTGATTTGCATCGATGGATTGTTTTTCTTCAGGTAAGAGTTAATGTCTTGATACATTCTAAAGAATGTATAGCCAGAAGTTTTTAAACACATCTTATGTCAATTACGTGATGTGTGTGTGTGTGTGTGTGTGTGTGTGTGTGTGTGTGTGTGTGTGTGTGTGTGTGTGTGTGTGTGTGTGTGTATGTGTGTGTGTGTGTGTGTGTGTGTGTGTGTGTGTGTAAGAGAGAGAATAGGGTATAATGAGTGCAAATCAATTTATATTATATTACTTTTTATTCGGGGTGGTAGGAGCACGTTATCTACCCCGGTTGAGTGTAGGACTATTTCAGGGTAACGACTGCACCAACGCGAGCCATATTTTCGGAGGCCTGTAAACCTTTCCAATTGAAAACCGCGCCCAGTCCAAATCGTGCCTAAAGGACCGTAAACTGCTCATTTATACATATAAATATACATGCGTCAAAATAGACTTCCATCACACCTAATCCTGGCTTTGGACTGACTAAATGACAAAAGGAAATTATCGTTATTTAGGCGTGTTTAAAATCTGCTTATAGACTAAGCATCGTCGTTCAAGTAAAACGTATTTGGAATTCTAATGATTACGAGACACTATTAACAACAAGTCAGGTTTTAGTCCACTTACTCAGGTTTTTGGGGGCTCGATATTGCTTGCAAACATGTCTCCTTAGACTTACCACAGCTGGATAATTAAACGGGATGTGGCATTTCATGAATGCTGTACTGCCCAAGCGATGCTACTTGAGGCGTAGTAGTACATTCGTTCCTTTAGCCCTAGCCGGTTTCATCGACCCTTATCCTTACAAGGGTGTGTAACGGTAGACCCTGTGTATACTCCAGAAGGACTGCACTGCACTTGCGGTGCCAAGATACACCTTACCATCTACCAGAGGGCCTTATATCCTTATCTATTTCTACAACCTTTGCTTATCATTCATAAGCGGCAATAGCCGAATTAGCTGAACGTCGTAAACCTACCAAAATAAGCAATATTGGATGCACATCTCAATTCTAACTAAGAATAATACTGTTATTCCAAAACAATTCATTGAAATTCTTGATCTTACTTTTAAAACAAATTAGGTTTTATTCATTGCATTAAGTTTAGCCAACTTTTGACGTTTTTCACATGATGTGGCATCATCAGGGAAAGACCGCTGGTGGATTAAGTTTAGCCAACTTTTGACGTTTTTCACATGATGTGGCATCATCAGGGAAAGACCGCTGGTGGATTAAGTTTAGCCAACTTTTGACGTTTTTGACATGATGTGGCATCATCAGGGAAAGACCGTTGGTGGATTAAGTTTAGCCAACTTTTGACGTTTTTGACATGATGTGGCATCATCAGGGAGAGACCGCTGGTAGATTAAGTTTAGCCAACTTTTGACGTTTTTGACATGATGTGGCATCATCAGGGAAAGACCGCTGGTGGATTAAGTTTAGCCAACTTTTGACGTTTTTGACATGATGTGGCATCATCAGGGAAAGACCGCTGGTGGATTAAGTTTAGCCAACTTTTGACGTTTTTGACATGATGTGGCATCATCAGGGAAAGACCGCTGGTGGATTAAGTTTAGCCAACTTTTGACATTTTTGACATGATGTGGCATCATCAGGGAAAGACCGCTGGTGGATTAAGTTTAGCCAACTTTTGACGTTTTTGACATGATGTGGCATCATCAGGGAAAGACCGCTGGTGGATTAAGATTAGCCAACTTTTGACGTTTTTGACATGATGTGGCATCATCAGGGAAAGACCGCTGGTGGATTAAGTTTAGCCAACTTTTGACGTTTTTGACATGATGTGGCATGATTAAGTTTAGCAAACTTTTGACGTTTTTGACATGATGTGGCATCATCAGGGAAAGACCGCTGGTGGATTAAGATTAGCCAACTTTTGACGTTTTTGACATGATGTGGCATCATCAGGGAAAGACCGCTGGTGGATTAAGTTTAGCCAACTTTTGACGTTTTTGACATGATGTGGCATGATTAAGTTTAGCAAACTTTTGACGTTTTTGACATGATGTGGCATCATCAGGGAAAGACCGCTGGTGGATTAAGTTTAGCAAACTTTTGTCGTTTTTGACATGATGTGGCATCATCAGGGAAAGACCGCTGGTGGATTAAGTTTAGCCAACTTTTGACGTTTAACAGGATGTGGCATCATCAGGGAAAGACCGCTGGTGGATTAAGTTTAGCAAACTTTTGATGTTTTTGACATGATGTGGCATCATCAGGGAAAGACAGCTGGTGGATTAAGTTAAGAATAGAATACTATTGATAACCACACAAGAAGAGCTCAAAACCACCCTCCGACTCATAACGTAACCTTGTGTAAAAATCGTTTTTTACGGAACAACGCAAATATTCATTTACTGGTCAGAACATAGCATGAAGCTGTTAATAAAAAAATCATCTAAAGAGAAATTTAACGAAGTTATAGAGTTTTTCAAATCCTTCTATCAGTCCACACTCATATATTATAACCTAAGTTATTTAAAATATTACTTGTTTAGAGATAGACCAACGTTCCCTAGATGACCCCTAACAAAGAGAACACCATAGTAACAGGACGAGTAGTGTCAGAGTAATCATCTGAAGACCTCTACGTCTAGTGTTTCTATGGAATGCCCAAAGCATTTTTATAATTAAACAATTTTCTAAAATTCTTAAAACTAGACCTGTTATTATGAAACCAGGTCACGATTTAGTGAATGAATAAGGCTTAAGAATTTAAAACGAGTTGTATTTGTATATGAATGGACGGCGAGGGCAATTAGTGGTGGCATTAATTAGACGCGTTCGCTGGCAGGCAACGGCGACATTAGCACGCAAAATCTGTGTTTACGTGAATAGTATCATACATTGGAGTCAGATAACAGATGCAGTCATTTACCCAGAGATAGGCCACCGTACGCTTCAAGGTCATTTGGGACCGTATATCTTGGCTATAACAGCTTACACGTCACTGATACATGTACGGCATTCAGCTCTCTGTAGTGTATTTAAAGTCAACCATGAATATGGCAAGTGTTTTATTTCAAACAAAATTATCATCCATTGGATGCATGTAAAATATCCATTGAATTGTAATTTAGTTAGAATTTTTATTATATTTTCAACCCTAATGGCTTATCGGTTTTTCTTATATTTTACTTCAACCTTCAAGAAATAGGATTCTAAACATAATATATTTCTATAACGGTTTCAACCAATATTTTTTCTTCCTGGTTCTGGGTAGGTTTACGTTGGCAACACTGCTCAAGCTATGCATTAATACTTCCCATATTCCCAGAATCAGATGGGTACTATCCCGATGCCTTAGTCCTTATTAATTCTTTTTTCTTATGGACTAACTACGTCTAATTCCCTCTCACATCCCTCTTTTTACAATGGGGTCTAATAGCTATACACCTCCCTTTAGATTCCTAAAGACGGTACTTTACTGCAGACAAACTACCTTGGAAACCAGATTCCATAACTTCCCAGTATTCCAAATTACCGGTGAACATTATATCATTTTCTTAGCGTGTTGCAAGGGTTGTTATATTTTAGATGTGCAGTATTTTGTTGGAGGTTTAGAAGTACCTTGTAGTTAAATAGGGATAACTAAAGGAGTACGAAACAATTTTAACAGCTACTTTAACGTGTAAATATGGGAAATGCGAAAGTAAGTTGTAACAGTCCTTGATGAAAGTAAAACGACTCGAGAAGTAAAATAAAGTTTAGTATAAATTTGTTACCATCGTGAAACAAACTCTAATAAAGCTACGGTAAAAACAAACTTTAAAACTTCGGTCTTTCCTCGTTGGCTTTAACTTCACCTTGAAAATCTACTGAGTTCATTGTTCTGGTGTAATTATTTTGAACAAGTTGCAGCTTGTTAGGAATTCAGATTTAACCAATCATCGCAATATTTCTTTTCTATTAAAGTTGTCATCGTGGAGCCACGTTCGTTGCCATGGTTACATCACATCCCCCAGCTCGACCCTCGAAGTGACTGATTGCAACCAATCAATGATGGAACCGCTCTCTCTCTCTCTCTCTCGTTTGTAAATTTAGAGTACTGACATCCCTCCTGTTTTTGATGTTATTGTGGCTGCCACACAAAAAAGCGTTTAATTTCTTCTGGATAGACTATCATTAGAATGTTTTCTTCTATTCCTCCTATCAGTTCATATCCTCCTTATATCTAGCCAATCTTGTTCAAATGTATGTTAATAAAATAATTTTTATCTATCCACTCAAGTTCTAGTACATTTTTTTAAAACTTGTAGTGAACGAAACTTTTTGTTGAGTCGGCTTTTTAAATATTAATTCATTCATTGAATTTAAAATGAAATGATTTTAGTTTTATTTGTGAGAAAAGCTTTTCACAAAAGGGGCAACGTTGCATATAGATATTTCGTCCCATTTGACTTATAATAGGCTAAGTGATAACATATTATTTCATAAATCAGCTGATTAGGCCTATATGTTTTAGTTATGTGGTAGAACAGCCTGTTTAACACATAGGTTATGTTATATTACTAGACGTGTATAATAAAAAGTAACTAAAATAAAATTGTTCATTATTGACCAAAGAAGGAATTGACTTTTTTGCTTATATTAGCCTACTTGTAGGCCTACTTAGGTAACTAGACCTATGTGTTGCAAGTCCAAACATAAAACAAGCCTGATTCGGCCTACAATAAAAATATCCGGTGTTGGGAAAATAATGTTTTTAGGCATAGGTTTTTACTTTATTTATATTAATTGTAATTATTTAATTAAAAGCACTAAAATGAAAATTTTCTTTCTTCATTCATTTAGTAATTGACTTTAAAAATGTTTTGCTTAGGCCTATATTAGACTATTTGTTTATTTGGATGTCAGAAATAAAAACATAGCTTAACAGTAAATGCTAACTGTAAGATCTTGTTTAAACAATTTTGTCCATTTTTATTTGATATTTTTTCATAAGCCTCTCCAAAACAGGAGATTATTGTAGGCCTAAGATATAGGATACATTTTATATTTCTGAAATTACCCTTTTCATAACGCAATTTTTTAATAAGGATATTGTTTTGTGTTCCTGAGAAAACATATTTTTTTCCTTATAGGGCCTACATAAGCTTCCTGGTAAAAAGTACGAATAAGTAGGCTATGTTTGTAGGTTAGGTTAAGTTACTTAGGCCAATCCTATATTGTACTTTTCTTAATTAAAAGTCCCTGTTAGTCTAAATTTATTAAACTGTTTTTAGTCAAATAATCTAGATCCAACACCTAAACCCAAATACACCCAATAGCCTGCATAATAGTCAAAAGGCTCTCACCACAAATATTTTCATTTTCCCTGCTTTACATTTCAGTTATCTAGTAGGCTAACCATCCTCAGATGCATAACAAACAAAACTCGTAACCGTCTAGTTTATTATGTCTCTGAGAATCGGTTTTTGTTAACCGAAATATGCATCAGGTAAAATTAAAATATTATTGGTTACAGGTTTTCGAGTAGGCTATTATTTACTATTAGTTAACAACCGTTTGTTCCAAATAAATAGTAACCAATAACATCTAGTTTTTAATAATTCTTTTAACTGATAAATTATAGCCTACTCAAAAACGTTTTTATTCTTTAACAATTAATTTATAGTAATCTCTTGGCCTTTTTTGAATAATCTTTAGTTTACCAATTTATTTAGAGTTTTAAATATAGCTTGGCTTTTGAAACAAGCTACAGGCCTATATACACACACACACACACACACACACACACACACACAGACACACACACACACACACACACACACACACACACACACACACACACACACACACACACACACACACACACACACACACACACACACACACACACACACACACACACACACACACACACACACACACACACATAGGCCTATAGGCTATATATATATATATATATATATATGTATATATATATATATATATATATATAATAAATTAAAAATATTTCAAAAACAAGAATACTTTTAATGAATATATTTATATTTATATTTATAAATATATATATATATATAGGCTTATATCTTGATCAAATTTCCGATCGTTGATAAAATATGTCCAAATACATTTTTTTTAACTTGTAGTGGACAACACCTGATGTTAATACTGTTTTTTTAAACACTAATTCAATATTTAGATTTAATAAATTAACTTTGGTTTTAGCCTAAATGCCAGAAACATTTTTAACAAAAAGGTAGACTATATTGCAAGGTATGGAATATTATTTCGTCTTATTTGGCTTAAAATAAATGATAACATACGATTTCATGAAACAGCTGATTTTATGTTATAAGTTATAGGCCTATGGCAGAACAGCGGTTTTAACGCATAGGTTATGGTACTTTATTTATATTAATTGTAATTATTGAATAAAAAGTTACTAATAGACCTATAACATTTTTCTTTGTTGACCTAAGTAGGAATAACCCTTTAATAATATTCTTACATTACTGGTTTGAATGTTTATGTTTAGGATACAAAAAATATTTAAATAGAATATTATTAGTTAATCATTCATTGGACACGCAGATAATTTTCAATAATATTAGGCCTATATCAAGAGTAGACTATTTATTATAGTGTAGGCCTATGGACCAGGCATTTTGCGTGGTGTGTGAGTGCGTGCATGGGTGCGTGAGTTGGCAAATTTATTCTATTAAACTATAGACCGCTAGGCTGGCAGATTAATTATTCTTATAAATTATATAAATAATGTATGACAGGGCTTATTATGGAATTATATCAGTTTTACTTTTTTTGAAAGGCAGAAAAAAACAAGAAAAATTACTGAATAAAATAAACCCGTCTAACCTAATATAGACGCATTTGCTATATTAGGTATGTTTTTATGTGATAGAAATTATTTTAAGTAGTAGACCTACCCTAAATTGATTTTTTTCAAATTTTTTTGTCTAAAATGGTTTACATTGAAAATGCCTTAATAAAGGTAAAATGTATTATAAATAGATAAGGTATTATTTAATATTTTTCTAATTTCGACAAACCCTGGTTTCCACCACTCAAGAAAGCAAGCTATTGTGACTCACCTTTTTAAAGTTATTTTTAGGCCTACCCTACAGTTTATACAACTTGTGTACATTAAAGGCTACGTATCTCGAACGTGCAGAAATTAGCCTACACAGTTGTGAATGTAAACTAGAGTAAATTTTCTGTACAATAAATGAGCTTGTTAAAGCTAGTAGAACTCTATATCTCTCAGTAAATTTATTTTATATCTTAAGCATGAAAGCTACTTTCTGTTATTAAAATTTATTTTTCTTATTAAGTTTGTTTTTTTACCCGGAACATTTTTAATGAGTCTTGAGAGTAAAGTCCAAGCAGACATTCTGGTGTCATCCCATGACATGTCATTGGTTGAAGGGACAAATAGGCGTGGCTATGTGACCCTCCATATTGTCCACAGATAGCGCTCACGGTTACATTGCTTTGTTATCAAACAATCTGCAGCCAAAACCTGTTTACAGGTCATTTGCTATCAAACAACTTGCCACCAACTTATCGTTCATCTGTGTTTTATTTAACATTCAAGTGCTCATTGTTCAAATAAGATTAAAACCAGATTTGAAAATATTCATTTAAAATAGGTTAGGTTTATTAATAGGCCTAGCATTTTCAATTGCATATATAGCCTAAGATGTGTTTAAATTACAAACATTACTAGGCACATTTGTAAACTGCCAAACAAAGCCATATTGTCTTTTCATGTAGTCTATCGCCTATATCGCTTATTGTGAAGTAAATACATTTTAATAGTTTATTATAAGTAGGGTATCTGTAGTGTTAATGAAATAAATGTTAATTAAAAGAACTTAAGTAACACTGTTGGTAGTAAATATTGTAGGCCAAGAGGTGTAATTAAACCTGTACACCAATTTGATAACCAGAATTTTGAAAAATCTATTGACAGGTTTAAATAAAGAAACATTAAAACTTCCCGAACCAGAATTAGGTACGGCTATTCTAGTACTGGGATTAGAGAGGATATGCCACTGCGAGGGCAGGGTAGCTACCCTGAATTATATGTGCTCTTTATCAGGATCGAAGAGAAAGGACCACCTACTCTGCAACCCCTTGTAAGGAGAAATATAAGTAAAGATAGATGGAATTTGGTATGGCTACAATTGTATTGGGAATAGGGAAGGTATGTCACTGCGAAGGCAGGCTCCCTTACCTGAAGTAGGTCTGCTATTTATCAGGATCATAAAGAGATGCCCACTCGTTACAACTCCTTGTAAAAATATAAGTAATGACAGATGGAATTAGTTATGTCCACCCTGATACGAGGAATAGGCAGAATATGCCTCTGCGACGGCAGGATCGCTTACCTGAAGTAGGTCTGCTATTTATCAGGATCATAAAGAGATACCCACTCCTTACAACCTCTTGTAAGAAATATAAGTAATGACAGATGGAATTAGTTATGTCCACCCTGATACTGGGAATAGAGAGATTATGCCACTGCGACGGCAGGATCGCTTACCTGAAGTAGGTCTGCTATATCAGGATCATAAAGAGATGCCCACTCGTTACAACTCCTTGTAAAAATATAAGTAATGACAGATGGAATTAGTTATGCCCACCCTGATACGGGGAATAGGGAGATTATGCCTCTGCGACGGCAGGATCGCTTACCTGAAGTAGGTCTGCTATATCAGGATCATAAAGAGATGCCCACTCGTTACAACTCCTTGTAAAAATATAAGTAATGACAGATGGAATTAGTTATGCCCACCCTGATACGGGGAATAGGGAGATTATGCCTCTGCGACGGCAGGATCGCTTACCTGAAGTAGGACTGCTATTTATCAGGATCATAAAGAGATGCCCACTCGTTACAACTCCTTGTAAAAATATAAGTAATGACAGATGGAATTAGTTATGCCCACCCTGATACGGGGAATAGGGAGATTATGCCTCTGCGACGGCAGGATCGCTTACCTGAAGTAGGTCTGCTATTTATCAGGATCATAAAGAGATACCCACTCCTTACAACCTCTTGTAAGAAATATAAGTAATGACAGATGGAATTAGTTATGTCCACCCTGATACTGGGAATAGAGAGATTATGCCACTGCGACGGCAGGATCGCTTACCTGAAGTAGGTCTGCTATTTATCAGGATCATAAAGAGATACCCACTCCTTACAACCTCTTGTAAGAAATATAAGTAATGACAGATGGAATTAGTTATGTCCACCCTGATACTGGGAATAGGGAGATTATGCCTCTGCGACGGCAGGATCGCTTACCTGAAGTAGGTCTGCTATATCAGGATCATAAAGAGATGCCCACTCGTTACAACTCCTTGTAAAAATATAAGTAATGACAGATGGAATTAGTTATGCCCACCCTGATACGGGGAATAGGGAGATTATGCCTCTGCGACGGCAGGATCGCTTACCTGAAGTAGGACTGCTATTTATCAGGATCATAAAGAGATGCCCACTCGTTACAACTCCTTGTAAAAATATAAGTAATGACAGATGGAATTAGTTATGCCCACCCTGATACGGGGAATAGGGAGATTATGCCTCTGCGACGGCAGGATCGCTTACCTGAAGTAGGTCTGCTATTTATCAGGATCATAAAGAGATGCCCACTCGTTACAACCTCTTGAAGGGAGAAATATAGACCAAGTAATGTTAGATGGAATTAGGTATGGCTAGCCTGGTGCTGGGAACAGTGATGCTATAGGTCTATACCCTACTGCGAGTCCAGGATCTCTTACCTGAGTTAGGTCTGCTTCTAATCAGGATGATAAAGAGATAACCACCTAGCCCCTAACATTAAACCTACATAGTCTGTGGTTTAAAGTAATTGGTAGAAATTCAATCACGTTGTGTATATGTGTATGAAAAAACCAATTTGTGTACACATACTTTATTACTAATATACACAATAGGCATACTATTCATAAAGTAGGCCTGCACTATATGGATGAAAACTATTACAACACAAATAAGTACTAAAAGTAGCCTATAGGGCACCTTACTATCGAAAAGTGCTTCTATAAAATTATAAATGTTTATAGCCTACCATAGAAAAGTGCGACTATAAAAATATAAATGTTTATAGCCTACTATAGAAAAGTGCTTCTATAAAATTATAAATGTTTATAGCCTACCATAGAAAAGTGCTACTATAAAAATATAAATGTTTATAGCCTACTATAGAAAAGTGCTTCTATAAAATTATAAATGTTTATAGCCTACCACAGATAAGTGCTTCTATAAAATTATAAATGTTTATAGCCTACCATAGAAAAGTGCTACTATAAAAATATAAATGTTTATAGCCTACTATAGAAAAGTGCTTCTATAAAATTATAAATGTTTATAGCCTACCACAAATAAGTGCTTCTATAAAATTATAGCCTAATGTTTATGGGTCTATAGCCTATCATAGAAAAGTGGTTCTATAAAATTATAGCACTAAATGTTTATAGCCTATCATAGAAAAGTGTAACTAAGGGTTTACATAAGAAATGAAATTATTATGTCATTATTCTGTGAAAGACTTGAAAACCATTGAAGCAGAAGACTTGAAACTGTAATAAAGCAGACGGAACTTTTAAAGTGAGCTCAACTCAAATAATAACAAGGCCAATTATAATTGTAGTAATTTCAGCACTTAAAAAAACGTTTTTTATAGCGGAATTAGTCTAAAGTTTATGTAAGTATAGTGTTGTAATTAGTGTGGTGTTCATGCAATTATTTCTACTGAGATTCGTGTTTAAAATTTGCCACAATTAACAGAACATAGAAACCTTCATGTAATTTAAAATATAAATATTAAAACGTAACATATGAGGAAATCATAAAAATAAGCCATAAAAATCTGGCGTTACGATATTTTACGATTGCAGGCAATTACGGGCAGACATCACGCGCGGGAAACAATTGGCGTAGTAGAGTTGGCAACACTGGTATAGAATTTATTAAGTTTGCCAGAGTGCTAAAGGCTCTTATAATCGCCTATTTTCTTGTTAGCTCCAGGTCTGCCAATCGTAGCCCTACGATTAGGTTAAATTAATGAAAATACCAGTAATATAATCACAAGTATATTATAGTCAATTCCTTCATAGGTCAACAAAGAAAAATTTTACTTTAGTTACTTTTAATTAAATAATTACAATTAATATAAATTAAGTAAAACAAACTATGAGTTAAAACAGCTGTTCTACCACATAACCTATAACATGGAATCAGTTATTTTATAAAATCTTACTTTTTTTCACTTATTTTAACCAAAATGTGATGAAATAACTGTATTGCATATTTTGCTCCTTTTGTGAAAAGTTTTTCTCCTATATAAAACTAAAATAGATTCATTAAATTTAATAACTGAATTAATATTTGAAACACACACACACACACACAACAAACACACACTCTTTCACACACACACACACACTCACACACACACACACAAACACACACTCACACACACACACACACAAACACACACTCACACACCAAACCCACTCATACACACACCAAACACACTCATACACACACACACACACTCATACACACACACACACACACTCACACACACACACACACACACACACACACACACACACACACACACACACACACACACACACACACACACACACACACACACACACACACACACACACACACACACACACACACACACACACACACACACACACACACACACACACACACACACACACACACACACACACACACACACGCACGCACGCACGCACGCACGCACGCACGCACGCACGCACGCACGCACGCACACACACACACACACACACACACACACACACACACACACACACACACACACACACACACACACACACACACACACACACACACACACACACACACACACACACACACACACACACACACACACACACACACACACACACACACACACACACACACACACACACACACACACACACATAAACACACACAAATATATAGTGCTTATATGTGCTTATAAGCTAACATACTTAATTGTAAGCTATATAGTAGTTTTGGTTTTGTGTTAGCCTACAATGACTATTTAACACTTCTTGCATATTTATGCCTCGTCCAAGCAATCACTACACAGCCTTTAACCCTATGAGGTATAATAAAACAAACATTCAGGCGATGTCTTGCTACAGTTGCCCGCGCTAACTGATTCGCATCGGGTTACTGCAGAATAAGTAGGCTAGACTACACGCATTTAGCGTTGCAACCATAACACTTTTATCTTCTTGTTAATCAGATTTTATTGTATTTCATAAAAATGTTCCACATGTCACGGTCCGTGAAATAGATAGGGAAAGTTGCGCACAATGTGGTCGTTGCCGGTGGATGTGAAAAAGTTCACGATCTGAATCTGTTCGCAACGAACTGGGAACTGTTCTCTCATAGATCCAGTATCTGTCATGGGAACCTTTATTTAGCCGGCAAGCTATATTTAGGCGTTAGGAAAATTACACGCAGCACGTTGGATTAGAACCCGTTTAATGCAGGCTTTTAGACGTATAAAATTACTGAAATTACTTACAGGCCTATTATTACAATGAAAATTTTATGTTCTAGTTTGATAAACAAAATAATAATAATAATACCACAACATTTGTATTAATGAATATTACACACAACTCTGACCACAAATATTTTTATTCTAGCCTTATGCACGTATTTGTATTAATATAAAAATATGGATTCCCCAATATTAGAAACGGAATTAGGCTGTCCCGCTAATCTACTATCTATACACTAGCGTAATACACAATACATTACAACACAACCATTATAGACATATAAGCTATTCTAAGAGAATCTCTTAATATATCTATCGTATAATCCTGATTCACTATCCAAGTGACCTTGAATCCTCAATTCCTCCAAGGATGTGTCCAGAGTTTTAAGCTAGTAAAGTCTTGGGTCCCTCAACTAACACAGCCCAGATACTTTCTTTTTGTATTATCTTGAAGGGAATATTCCCTAATAGAAGCACACCTATTGGATGGAATAGTACTTCGTAGTGTCCTATATGGTCCATGTTTGTCAGTGGGGGAATAAATGCGTCTGCTGAAAATCATTTTTCCCTCTCTGTGCGTCGGGTTGCAGACATGGAACTAGAAGGGGAGGGTAATTAATCTTTTTTTAAATCTAAAATAGTTCATTATTTCCTCTACAATTGTAATATATATTTACAGAAAATATTCTAGGTAATTTGTAATTTGATTTTGAACTATTGTAATTTCATATTCCAAGATAAGCTCGGTAGTAACTAACACTTATACTAAACTTCTAAAAATAGTCGATATTTCAAACGACTCGTTTAACAGACGAAATAAACACAACAGTTGGGCTTATTAAGTACTGAGTGCATAATTTTTGTTTACAATTCCATCATTTGTGTGTTTCCAAAGCGATACAGTATGTTACAAACATGAATAAACGTTATCGATTAAAAAAAGAAGTAAGCTTAGGTAAGGCCACCTGGACGTTCAATGGTATAATCTATGTGAAGAGTCAAACAAAATAAAACGCGCAAATCATCCAGAATGACAGAATAAATAGAGGTTACTTTATAAATGATAAATTGAAAAATATTAATTTATTACTCTTACACGTATGCACATTCACCGATGCGCAAAACATGAAAATAAAAGTTAAGATTGCATAGTCTAAGCGTTTCAAGTGTAATTAATTCCAACGTTCAATAAAATCATTTTGCCTAACCATGGATAACCCAAAAAAATTGGAACAATAAAATATGACACGAATGTAAGTTACAAACTGATTTTTTTTTACGTGACCTATTTCTATCAACTTTTTATTTTTCACTAAAAGTTATCACGAAATCATGATTTATCAAAAATCATTTCAAATATAAACTGATAAAAAAATGTTTTGACAAAAAGTTCAAAACAAAATGATTTCTATATAACGACTACATGCCTCCTATAAAACAAAAATGTTTAATTATGTATCGATGCATGTAGAAAGATTAGTAGAACAATGTAGAAAGATTAGTAGAGCAATGTAGAAAGATTAGTAGAGCGATGTAGAAAGATTAGTAGAGCGATGTAGAAAGATTAGTAGAGCAATGTAGAAAGATTAGTAGAGCAATGTAGAAAGATTAGTAGAACAATGTAGAAAAATTAGTAGAGCGATGTAGAAAAATTAGTAGAGCAATGTAGAAAGATTAGTAGAGCAATGTAGAAAGATTAGTAGAGCGATGCAGAAAGATTAGTAGAGCAATGTAGAAAGATTAGTAGAGCAATGTAGAAAGATTAGTAGAGCAATGCAGAAAGATTAGTAGAGCAATGTAGAAAGATTAGTAGAGCAATGTAGAAAGATTAGTAGAGCAATGCAGAAAGATTAGTAGAGCAATGTAGAAAGATTAGTAGAGCAATGCAGAAAGATTAGTAGAGCAATGTAGAAAGATTAGTAGAGCAATGTAGAAAGATTAGTAGAGCAATGCAGAAAGATTAGTAGAGCAATGTAGAAAGATTAGTAGAGCAATGTAGAAAGATTAGTAGAGCAATGTAGAAAGATTAGTAGAGCAATGTAGAAAGATTAGTAGAACAATGCAGAAAGATTAGTAGAGCAATGTAGAAAGATTAGTAGAGCAATGTAGAAAGATTAGTAGAGCGATGCAGAAAGATTAGTAGAGCAATGTAGAAAGATTAGTAGAGCAATGTAGTAAGATTAGTAGAGCAATGTAGAAAGATTAGTAGAACAATGCAGAAAGATTAGTAGAGCAATGTAGAAAGATTAGTAGAGCAATGTAGAAAGATTAGTAGAGCGATGCAGAAAGATTAGTAGAGCAATGTAGAAAGATTAGTAGAGCGATGTAGAAAGATTAGTAGAGCAATGCAGAAAGATTAGTAGAGCATGTAGAAAGATTAGTAGAGCAATGTAGAAAGATTAGTAGAGCAATGTAGAAATATTAGTAGAGCAATGCAGAAAGATTAGTAGAGCAATGTAGAAAGATTAGTAGATCAATGTAGAAAGATTAGTAGAGCAATATAGAAAGATTAGTAGAGTAATGTAGAATGATTAGTAGAGCAATGCAGAAAGATTAGTAGAGCAATGTAGAAAGATTAGTAGAGCAATGTAGAAAGATTAGTAGAGCAATGTAGAAAGATTTCGCCTTTTAGATGATGACGGTCAAAGATGTGCATCTTGTAACAAATATTTTTCATAATAAAACCCGAAATGTTTGAAAAATGTATAAAAAGACCCTGAAACCCAAATCAAAAAGGCCCAGAACAGCCTTATAAAGCGCAATTTGTGCTATTTTTCGGGAGTGGGAAATTTTGTTTACATATCGTAATACATGGACTTTACATTTACACAAAATATTTAATTAATTTACGTTTTTGTATATAATTTTTGTTTTAAAATAATGCGAAAATATCTAACTAAAAATACGAAAACAAAACCGCAAATCTCTTCTCACTCAATAATTACCTAAATACGTGACGGTATTATCCTCATCTAAGAGGCTAGATACAAAAAATACAAATTAGGATTTTTCCCAGGCTATTTACATACAAATATTTGGGTAAAAAATGTATTATGGTCCTTTTGTTTTAGAGCGAGTTCTAGATTTTAGCAAAGGAATATTTTATGGGTTAGTCTACATGCATCAGAGCCTTCAGGGGACGAGATCCTTGCTCCCAAATATTTGTGCCCTTTATACAGAGCAATGATCAAGTATAAATAAACTTTATAAAATACACAGCAGTTTCTTTTTTAAATTCCTTCTATAAGTTCACACTCTCCTTGTATATAACTTGTTCAAATTTTCAATCGTTAATAAAATAATTTTTGCGCATCCACTCAAGTTTAAATACATTTTCTTAACTTGCAGTGGACGACACTTGATTTTAATACTATTTTTCAAATATTAATTCAATAACTAAATTTAATATGAATTAATTTTATTATTATATGTTAAAAAAACGTTTCACAAAAGAGACAAGGTATCGAATATAGCTATCCGTCCCATTTGGCATAAAATAATTGATAATAACATATGATTTCATAAACACAGCTGATTTTAAGTTATAGGTTATGTGGTAGAACAGTCGGTTTAACGCATAGGTTGTTACTTGTTTATATTACTAGTGCATATTTAATAAAAAGTAACTCAAAATTATTTATTATTCACCAAAGTAGGAATTGACTTTTTTTGTTTATATACCTAGACCTACGTTTGCATTTAAATAATTATAAGCATATGATTTTTAGTTTAAGGGCAAGGTGTGAAACAAAAATAACACCATGTCAATACTCATCGTTAAGTTTGTAATATACAATTAAAAAAAAAAATACACTTCGATTGACAAATGTCACTTTACTATAGTTACAGTATACAACTTTCTCCAAAAGTCTCTCTGACCATCAAAATATATTAATATGATTACCTTTACACAACACTTAGCTTAAATCTGCGACTGTGCATGATTAGACGCGATACGGGACACAGAAATGGTCAAGTATAAATAAATAAATATCTCAGTTTCGTGTGGCCGTTAACACAGTCTTACATTCTAAGCAATTTCAATAAATTACAACACACTACAGCACCTGAGGTAGCGCCATGTTCAGACGCCAATCGTACATATATGTTTTACATTTAAAGTAATAGTTTGTCAGTTTGTTTACACAAATGTACATACACGAGGACACAACACTAGTATATACACTTCACGAACGTAGTGTCACTTTGAATTTGTTACTTTAATACACCAATGAAACTGTTTGTACATGTCCATACACGGGTGCAGGTTCTAGGCTAGAATCTTGTAGAGTTCCCTCTATTCCACATAACTGTATTGACTAGCTCTATAGATAGGTCGGGTTGTAGACTAATTATTTTTTTCATTATTATTTAGATACATTAATGAATTACCGTGTATGCCATTAAAAGTAAAATAAACATACCCAGAAAATCAAATGTAAAATTATTTACTAAATTTTTAAAATTAAATTTAGTGATAAATTCACAACATTTTATTGTTCATTTTTACGTTATTTTTAGATATAAACTCTATGCAGATGTTTTTATAAAGTATTACTAAATAGGAATAGTTTTACAAAGAAATTATATTTTCCAGTTTTTTAATATTATTTACTGGGCTTGTTCTTCAGCATTTTTATTTTATAAACACTACTAGACTACTACTTTGTGTTTACAATAAAAACAAATTAATGTACGAAATATTTATAAATTTTAAAATCAGATTCGACAACAGTTAACCCTAATTAAAGCACAGATTCGATGTAGCGTCTCGCAGGGTGAACAACGCTCGAGTCACGGGATTAAAGTGAACAATTGCTCCCGCGACGAGTGTTTGTGCTGAAATAATTCAAGTGATTGTACTTCCAGAGAAGGGTAATTTATTAAATAACTTAAAATGTAACACGCAACCAAAGTGAGCTGCCCGGAGTCATTGTTGGCAAGATGTCCTCCCACGCGCGCCTCGCGATTCTTTATACCATCCCGGGGTACAGTCAGGGCAGAAAGCTGTTTCTGAGAAGCGTTTCCGGCCGTTAATAAGGGTTTCCTTTTGTCCTTGGGGGTTCCCTCTAACCCTCAGAGTTTTCTCCTAGCCCTTGGGGTGTTTCCTCTAACCCTTAGGCTGTTTCGTCTACCCCTTGAGGGTTTCCTCTAACACTTCGGGTTCCCTCTAACCCTTAAAGTTTTCTCTAATTCTTAGGGTTTTATCTAACCCTTGAGAGTTTCCTCTTGTCCTTGGGGGTTCCCTCTAACGATCAGAGTTTTCTCCTAACCCTTGGACTATTTTCCCCTAACCCTTGTGGTGTTCCCAATATCTCTCGGGGGGTTTCCTCTGACCCTTGGGGTGTTTGCTCTAACGCTTGAAATGTTTTAAGGGTGTTTGCTCTAACGCTTGAAATGTTTTATCTAAACTTTGGGAGTTTTCTCTAACTCTTCAGGGTTTTCTCTAACCCTTGGGGGTTTCCTCTAGCCTTTGGGGATTTCCTCTGACCCCTGGGAATTTCCTCCTCCCCTCGGACGTGATCACTTGGGGGCTCCCTCTATATTGTATGTGAACTATAACAAAATTTGTTTCCAATTGTAACGCCAAAAAATAAGGCGATAAGCTCAACGTTTTCATAACCAATTTTAATAACTTTAAAGCTTCAACGTGTTTAGAAAACTTACGATATCTTGTGAAGTGAATTGATTGTTAGGATGAATAAGCTGAAATAACAATATATATATATATATATATATATATATATATATATATATATATATATATATATATATATATATATATATATATATATATAATGATGTCAGGAGTTTTTGATAATATCATCAATTTTAAGAATTTACAAAAAGCTGTCTCTCTCTCTGTGTGTGTGTGTGTGTGTGTGTGTGTGTGTGTGTGTGTGTGTGTGTGTGTGTGTGTGTGTGTGTGTGTGTGTGTGTGTGTGTGTGTGTGTGTGTGTGTGTGTGTGTGTGTGTGTGTGTGTGTGTGTGTGTGTGTGTGTGTGTGTGTGTGTGTTCTAAGATCGCATGTCCAACAACCGCTTTATACTGTGTGGTTATTTTGGCACACGTTCTTTATTAATGTGTGAATCTTTTATAGAATACATTATTTTACCTTATCCATTCTAACAATCATAAAATACCGTAAGGTTTCAAACTAGGGTTTCCAAATTCATCAAAACTTTAAAATCCAATGAAATCGGTTATGAAAACATTATGTTTATGGCTTTATTTTTATCTAATTTTAACTGTAACCAAACTTTGTTTTTTTTTTTTAATTCACTCTAACCTATTAATTCGATTTCATTCACAACACAGAGTTTTAAAATTTATCAAATCTATTGTTAAACTAATTTATAACAATTTTAGCAATTTTAATGTTTAACCAACTTGATGAAGGTTCTATGAAGGTTTAGCCGGTTCGATGAAGGTGGTTATACCGTACGCCTTCAAGAAATGGGTTAGACTCAGTAGGCCCAAAATAACCGATGAAGGTGGTTATACCGTACGCCTTCAGGAAATGGGTTAGACTCAGTAGAACCAAAGGTCACCGCTTTAGGGATGTTACTCTATCCATATTAGCCACCCGTCTCAACCGCCAAAACGGAAAAGCCTACAGAATGTAGGTAAGCAGCTACGGGTGTGTTACACGAAAAATCTGTATGAGTACTAACTATTTCGAATATTAATGGCTTTAGATTTCTTTAATGTAAAATCACTAATGGATAAGCGAACCTACAGTAGGTAGCCATTTATAGGCCTTTAAATGTTATAATTTTGTACTAAAAGAAATTTTTTTAAAAACAAGACATAATATACGATCAAAAATAAAAATAGCTGTATTTAATAATCAGTAATATACATTTTCTAATGAAACAAAATCAACTTGGCTAGCAAGTTAAATAATTACTAATAATTTTAAACTTTAATAAATCTATTTGTTTGATGCAATAGCTGAAGCCCAATTTTAAAACTGGAAAAACATATAATTTAATTGAAAGACTATATTAAAGTTTATGTTATATATGAAAATCTAAAAATATTTTATCCCAGACTGTGGCTGGATCTATTTTCTTCAATTGAAATATTTTAAAATTCAATGTAGGTTTAAAATTGTATCAAAAAATATTTTACACAAATTGTAAAACTTTTTGAAGTTACTGTAAAGTCTTTGGTGTCTATCTGTTAGATAGGTTAAAGTATTTTCTCTAAAACAAATATATTTTTTATAATTTGTATGTTTTTGCGTTCCAACTGGAACTAGACATAGCGGACATCTCTGTGTGTGGGGGTTGCAACACGCTTAGCTAGCAACAAACTAAATGACTATTCGACCAATATAAGAGACAACACACCGCATAACGTATGTATCAGACATGTTCACTAAAGCCGTTACGAGTAGCTGCGCTAAGCGGACTTGTGAGCTCCGAGCACGCGGCACACGAACCGAAACATTTCGCGCGTCGCCTCCTCCTTGTTCCGCATTGTGTCCTGCATCAGGCTTATCCATTGTTACGAGCTGCACTCTAGCGGCGACGAGCTCAGGTAGTGTTGGGGGCTGCCGTGCGGAGGAAGGTGGTAGGCTGACTCCAGAGACGCTCCGGAAGACTCTGAACACTTGTCGCCCGACTTGCCGCCGCCGCCCTCCTGTTTCAACATCATCCGGCGCCACTTGGCTCGGGCGTTTTGGAACCAAACCTGGAACAGAAAACAGAATTTGTAATATCTAACAAAAACAAGTAACATAAACAAAATTTTCTTAAAGATTTTTTAAAATTCCTACTTGGGTAAAAACAAGTTATTTCAGTTACTTTTTTTTTAATAATTATAATTAATATAAATAAAGTAACGGAGCGTATGGTTAAAACAGCTGTTCTAATACACAACCTATAACATTTAATCAGCTGTTTTATGAAATCTATGTTATCATATATTTTAAGCTAAATGGAACGAAATACCTAAATTGCATACCTTGTCCCTTTTGTGAAAGGGTTTCTCCCATACGAATATAAAATTAATTCATTAAATTAAATTAAAAAATTAATATTTGAAAAAACTGAATTAACATCCAGTGCCATCTACTACCAGTTTTAAAAAGATATATTTAAACTTGATTGGATGAATAAAAATTTTTTTAATAACGATAAAATTTTTACACGATATAGACTGTATAACGAAATTATGAATTAGTTCAAGGAATTGAATAATGCCTACAATTAAAATTTTTGAATAATATAAATTTTTTTAAAATATATTTAAAGTATCCTTGTCCGATCACAAAATGAAATAAAATTTAAATTAAACCAAAACTGGTGTTTAACATTTTTATTTAGGAAATCGTTTTCTGTTCATTCTATTTTATTGTTTGGCGAGAAGCTGCAAAAATATTTTTCTACTTGCTGTACCCTGTATTTATTTATAAATGTTCCCGTAGGTAGGTCACTTTATAGAATGGTTTTTACCAGGTTTTGTTCCCCCTTATCACAATTACCATCTAATGAAACTCTATAGTCCACTAGGAAAACATTCTTCTCAGAATCGTCCGCGCCGTGTCTGTGGAACACCACTTACCCAGAAAAAACAATGGCGTTCGCTCTAATTGCAGGAAAAGGCAAAACTCGTAGCGACTTTAATGAGGGACCCGGTTGTGATAAGCGCTCATTAGGTGAATCTGAGCGCACCGACGCCTATCACAAGCAGAGGCCGACATGAAAGCAAACAGCGCGTCTTTGAGTGCGCGCCATCCATCAAGCGCCGCGACGCCTTGCCAGCAATTAGCAGCACCGACGAAATAAATGACGTTCAACCCAGACGCCCTTTTATTTCACCATGACACTCTCCGGCCATTAATCATACGAATCTTCTCTCCACGGAGGATTGCCATTGTTAGGACGTTTTCAAAGCCACTTTCGTATTATATTACCCGTTAAACTACCCCGTATAAATTGAAATATATTCCCGCCTTCGCGTCATTTGCGAAAATCGGAATAAATCCAAGCACGCTCTGCTTACGACGTCGGACAAGATGGCCGCCTTAATGCTGAGAAAAGGGATGACGCCAAGAGAATTGGACCAGCTATTTGCAGTTTTGACGAGAATTAAAATAAAACATTTTTAAGAAACAGCCTAACCATGTTATCTGTAAGGCGTATTGCATAACCTTCTCATTAGATATTTTCAGGTCCCAAAATAGTGAGACCTTGACCTGCTTTTTCGTGTCTATATATTTTCTTATAGCTTCCTTTATCTTCTAATAATGTCACTGTTGTTATTTTTCGTTAATATTGTGTTCATCTCCATTCAGCCCTTCTTATAAACAGTACCCTGTGAGTGACATAACCTAAAACAAACATTTGCTATTCTAATAATGCAACGTCTCAAGGCCTTATCAAGCCTGTTGTACTATAAAAAAAGTCTTTACATTTAACATTCAAATGCGTAAGGTGAGGAGGCAAAATTTCCAACCACTACATTTTATTAAGAGCTGCCTATGTGCTACAGCTATACTAACTATAGCTGCACTAGCAACAGAAGCGTGTACAATCATGAAGAGCTATAATAATGATGAAAGCCAAGTTAGTAGAGCTGTAGCTTAAAGGAAGCTCTTAGTTAAGTGTAGGGGTTTGGTATTTTCCCTCCTCACCTTACATATGTGAATGTTAACTGAAATGAATTTTTTTTTTTTTTAGGACAACATCATGATAAGGGTAAAGAACCAGTTCCCGAAACATAGGATTGATAAAGTAAATATCGTTGAGTAGATTGTTAATAGTTTTCTCATCTAATTATTACTTAATTCGAGTGCATAATAATATTTATGTTTTTACTATTCTTTATAAATATAAACGAAAAAGCACGCTTTTTAAATTATCGGAATTAAGAAGAAACTGACTAAGCTTAACGATATAGGTCGTCCCTCTATCTAGAGATAGAGCAATAAGAAGAAACTGACTAAGCTTAACTGAGTAGGTCGTTTCTCTATCTAGAGATAGAATGGTAAGAAGAAACTGACTAAGCCTAACTGAGTAGGTCGTTTCTCTATCTAGAGATAGAGCAATAAGAACAAACCAAGCCTAACTGAGTAGGTCGTCTCTCTAACTACAGATAGAGAAATAAGAACAAACTGACTAAGCTTAACTGAGTAGGTCGTTTCTCTATCTAGAGATAGAATGGAAAGAAGAAACTGACTAAGCCTAACGGATTAGGTCGTCTATCTGTCTAGAGGTAGAGCAATAAGAAGAAACTGACTAAGCCTAACTGAGTAGGTCGTCTCTCTAACTACAGATAGAGCAATAAGAACAAACTGACTAAGCCTAACTGAGTAGGTCGTCTCTCTATCTAGAGATAGAGCAATAAGAACAAACTGACTAAGCCTAACTGAGTAGGTCGTCTCTCTATCTAGAGATAGAGCAATAAGAACAAACTGACTATAAGAACAAACTGACTAAGCCTAACTGAGTAGGTCGTCTCTCTAACTACAGATAGAGCAATAAGAACAAACTGACTAAGCCTAACTGAGTAGGTCGTCTCTCTAACTACAGATAGAGCAATAAAAACAAACTGACTAAACCTAACTGAGTAGGTCGTCTCTCTAACTACAGATAGAGCAATAAGAACAAACTGACTAAGCCTAACTGAGTAGGTCGTCTTTTTAACTACAGATAGAGCAATAAGAACAAACTGACTAAGCCTAACTGAGTAGGTCGTCTCTCTAACTACAGATAGAGCAATAAGAACAAACTGACTAAGCCTAACTGAGTAGGTCGTCTCTCTAACTACAGATAGATCAATAAGAACAAACTGACTAAGCCTAACTGAGTAGATCGTCCCTCTAACTACAGATAGAGCAATAAGAACAAACTGACTAAGCCTAACTGAGTAGGTCGTCTCTCTAACTACAGATAGAGCAATAAGAACAAACTGACTAAGCCTAACTGAGTAGGTCGTCTCTCTAACTACAGATAGAGCAATAAGAACAAACTGACTAAGCCTAACTGAGTAGGTCGTCTCTCTAACTACAGATAGAGCAATAAGAACAAACTGACTAAGCCTAACTGAGTAGGTCGTCTCTCTAACTACATATAGAGCAATAAGAACAAACTGACTAAGCCTAACTGAGTAGGTCGTCTCTGTAACTACAGATAGAGCAATAAGAACAAACTGACTAAGCCTAACTGAGTAGGTCGTCCCTCTAACTACAGATAGAGCAATAAGAACAAACTGACTAAGCCTAACTGATTAGGTCGACCTTTTGACTAGAGATAGAGTGGTAAGAAGAAACTTACTAAGCCTAACTGAGTTGGTCGTCCCTCTAACTACAGATAGAGCAATAAGAACAAAATGACTAAGCCTAACTGAGTAGGTCGTCTCTCTAACTACAGATAGAGCAATAAGAACAAACTGACTAAGCCTAACTGAGTAGGTCGTCTCTCTAACATCAGATAGAGCAATAAGAACAAACTGACTAAGCCTAACTGAGTAGGACGTCTCTCTAACTACAGATAGAGCAATAAGAACAAACTTACTAAGCCTAACTGAGTAGGTCGTCTCTCTAACATCAGATAGAGCAATAAGAACAAACTGACTAAGCCTAACTGAGTAGGTCGTCTCTCTAACTACAGATAGAGCAATAAGAACAAACTGACTAAGCCTAACTGAGTAGGTCGTCTCTCTAACTACAGATAGAGCAATAAGAACAAACTGACTAAGCCTAACTGAGTAGGTCGTCTCTCTAACATCAGATAGAGCAATAAGAACAAACTGACTAAGCCTAACTGAGTAGGTCGTCTCTCTAACATCAGATAGAGCAATAAGAACAAACTGACTAAGCCTAACTGAGTAGGTCGTCCCTCTAACTACAGATAGAGCAATAAGAACAAACTGACTAAGCCTAACTGATTAGGTCGACCTTTTGACTAGAGATAGAGTGGTAAGAAGAAACTGACTAAGCCTAACTGAGTAGGTCGTCCCTCTAACTACAGATAGAGCAATAAGAACAAAATGACTAAGCCTAACTGAGTAGGTCGTCTCTCTAACTACATATAGAGCAATAAGAATAAACTGACTAAGCCTAACTGAGTAGGTCGTCTCTCTAACTACAGATAGAGCAATAAGAACAAACTGACTAAGCCTAACTGAGTAGGTCGTCTCTCTAACTACAGATAGAGCAATAAGAACAAACTGACTAAGCCTAACTGAGTAGGTCGTCTCTCTAACTACAGATAGAGCAATAAGAACAAACTGACTAAGCCTAACTGAGTAGGTCGTCTCTCTAACTACAGATAGAGCAATAAGAACAAACTGACTAAGCCTAACTGAGTAGGTCGTCTCTCTAACTACATATAGAGCAATAAGAACAAACTGACTAAGCCTAACTGAGTAGGTCGTCTCTGTAACTACAGATAGAGCAATAAGAACAAACTGACTAAGCCTAACTGAGTAGGTCGTCCCTCTAACTACAGATAGAGCAATAAGAACAAACTGACTAAGCCTAACTGATTAGGTCGATCTTTTGACTAGAGATAGAGTGGTAAGAAGAAACTTACTAAGCCTAACTGAGTTGGTCGTCCCTCTAACTACAGATAGAGCAATAAGAACAAAATGACTAAGCCTAACTGAGTAGGTCGTCTCTCTAACTACAGATAGAGCAATAAGAACAAACTGACTAAGCCTAACTGAGTAGGTCGTCTCTCTAACATCAGATAGAGCAATAAGAACAAACTGACTAAGCCTAACTGAGTAGGACGTCTCTCTAACTACAGATAGAGCAATAAGAACAAACTTACTAAGCCTAACTGAGTAGGTCGTCTCTCTAACATCAGATAGAGCAATAAGAACAAACTGACTAAGCCTAACTGAGTAGGTCGTCTCTCTAACTACAGATAGAGCAATAAGAACAAACTGACTAAGCCTAACTGAGTAGGTCGTCTCTCTAACTACAGATAGAGCAATAAGAACAAACTGACTAAGCCTAACTGAGTAGGTCGTCTCTCTAACATCAGATAGAGCAATAAGAACAAACTGACTAAGCCTAACTGAGTAGGTCGTCTCTCTAACATCAGATAGAGCAATAAGAACAAACTGACTAAGCCTAACTGAGTAGGTCGTCCCTCTAACTACAGATAGAGCAATAAGAACAAACTGACTAAGCCTAACTGATTAGGTCGACCTTTTGACTAGAGATAGAGTGGTAAGAAGAAACTGACTAAGCCTAACTGAGTAGGTCGTCCCTCTAACTACAGATAGAGCAATAAGAACAAAATGACTAAGCCTAACTGAGTAGGTCGTCTCTCTAACTACATATAGAGCAATAAGAATAAACTGACTAAGCCTAACTGAGTAGGTCGTCTCTCTAACTACAGATAGAGCAATAAGAACAAACTGACTAAGCCTAACTGAGTAGGTCGTCCCTCTAACTACAGATAGAGCAATAAGAACAAACTGACTAAGCCTAACTGAGTAGGTTGTCTCTCTAACTACAGATAGAGCAATAAGAACAAACTGACTAAACCTAACTGAGTAGTTCGTCTCTCTAACTACAGATAGAGCAATAAGAACAAACTGACTAAGTCTAACTGATTAGGTCGACTTTTTGACTAAGAGATAGAGTGGTAAGAAGAAACTGACTAAGCCTAACTGAGTAGGTCGTCTCTCTATCTAGAGATAGAGCAATAAGAACAAACTGACGAAGCCTAACCGATTAGGTCATCCCTCTAACTACAGATAGAGCAATAAGAACAAACTGACTAAGCCTAACTGAGTAGGTTGTCTCTCTATCTAGAGATAGAGCAATAAGAACACACTGACTAAGCCTAACTGAGTAGGACGTCTCTTTAACTACAGATAGAGCAATAAGAACAAACTGACTAAGTCTAACTGATTAGGTCGACTTTTTGACTAGAGATAGAGTGGTAAGAAGAAACTGACTAAGCCTAACTGAGTAGGTCGTCTCTCTATCTAGAGATAGAGCAATAAGAACAAACTGACGAAGCCTAACCGATTAGGTCGTCCCTCTAACTACAGATAGAGCAATAAGAACAAACTGACTAAGCCTGAGTAGGTCGTCTCTCTAACTAGAGAAAGAGTCGAGTTGAACACGACAGCTAATTGAGCTACCATGTTTGAGTGTAATTTATGCAACATTTCGATAAAAAAAGTTTTAAATATAGATAGAAAATGATAACCGTTTTCCTGGTGTTATCAGATAATTTTTATGGTAATAGCTTACAATAAACGGTATTATCATAACCATGCTGTGGAACGAAGGCAAACTAAGCGCCCATTGTATTTAATTAATTTAATAGCGAATACTTAATGAAACTGTCACTAGGCCAGTATTTAAAATACCCTAGGTTGTCGCTCACGCACTGAGCCAAGCTGATTAACAAACTAATAATAAAGACTTGTTTTTATTAAAAAATGGATATTACATGTTTCAAGGATTTTATTCTTTTGAAAACATCTACAAGTAATATAAATGTAATTTTTAACTTATATAATAAAAACAATACACTGTAATACGTCATCCAAACTCAGAAGCACCCCAGAGTATTAGGTGACCCTCGCACCGCACTCGCGCTTACATGGGCCGCATGCTTAACAGTTGAGTCGACCACGAGGCCTTGGTCTACAAACGGAAAAGTTTTTAAACTGTATAACTTTGGTAATTTTTACTGACATATTTTTTGCTACGATTATTCCTTGGAAGTAAAGGCCAAACACGACGTAATTTTGTCACTTCTAAAGAAATAGAAAAGACAACAGTCATTAAATATCGATTTACGATATTTATTAAATATTGAAATACTTACGTCAAGTTTGCGCTCTATTTCTTGAAAAAAAATTCTCAGTAAAACGTTCTTTTACACAACAAATTTACTTTTACAGACCAAAGTCTTGTAACTTATCTGGAAGGTAGGTAGGTCAGCGCATGTGAGTGTGTGCGTGCGTCGAGTTGCAAGCGTCGCTTATTCTTCTGAGATGCTTCCGAACTTTGATGAGATATAATTCACTTCTTTTTTACTTTGACAATTAATTAGCAAACATATGAGAGAAATATTATATACGATTTTCTTTAAGTATGAAAAGCTCCTATTTATAGATAGAATCCTATCTAGGGAATTTCTAAGAAAAGTTTCTTGTTTGCAGACGCTAAACGACGACATTTCTTATGTTGGTAACGCGATTCTTGAGAGGTTGATGTAAATATTAAATATGTAGTTATAAAATATCTTTGCGGGTGAGTGGGAGAATCGAAGGACTTGGGATCGATCACCGAGAGCACCAAGAACAGAAGATTTTTAAGGTTGAGTTTCTGATTCCTTCAAGTCTCCAGGTTGACTCAGTCGATGGAAATGGGTATTTAGGGTTGGTGAGTCTGTCTTTAAATCCTCATAAGCAAATTGAAGTACCGATTGTGAGCGTGTTCTATAAACTATTACAGTAGAGCGTCAAATTTCCTAAAGATTTTTAAGATTGAGTTTCAGACTTTTCCAAGTCTCCAGGTTGACTCAGTCGATGGAAATGGGTATTTAGGGTTGGTGAGTATGTCTTTAAATCCTCATAAGTAAATTGAAGTACTGATTGTGGGCGTTTCCTATAAACTATTACAGTAGAGCGTCAAATTTTCAAAAGATTTTTATGGTTGAGTTTCAGACTTTTCCAAGTCTCCAAGTTGACTCAGTCGACGGAAATGGGTGTTTAGGGTTAGTGAGTCTGTCTTTAAATCCTCATAAGTAAATTGAAGTACCGATTGTAAGCGTGTCCTATAAACTATTACAGTAGAGCGTCAAATTTCCAAAAGATTTTTATGGTTGAGTTTCAGACTTTTCCAAGTCTCCAAGTTGACTCAGTCGATGGAAATGGGTGTTTAGGGTTGGTGAGTATGTCTTTAAATCCTCATAAGTAAATTGAAGTACTGATTGTGGGCGTTTCCTATAAACTATTACAGTAGAGCGTCAAATTTCCAAAAGATTTTTAAGGTTGAATTTCAGACTTTTCCAAGTCTCCAAGTTGACTCAGTCGATGGAAATGGGTATTTAGGGTTGGTGAGTATGTCTTTAAATCCTCATAAGTAAATTGAAGTACTGATTGTGGGCGTTTCCTATAAACTATTACAGTAGAGCGTCATATTTCCAAAAGATTTTTAAGGTTGAGTTTCAGACTTTTTCAAGTCTCCAAGTTGACTCAGTCGATAGAAATGGGTATTTAGGGTTGGTATGTCTTTAAATCCTCATAAGTAAATTGAAGTACTGATTGTGGGCGTTTCCTATAAACTATTACAGTAGAGCGTCAAATTTCCAAAACATTTTTATGGTTGAGTTTCAGACTTTTCCAAGTCTCCAAGTTGACTCAGTCGATGGAAATGGGTGTTTAGGGTTGGTGAGTATGTCTTTAAATCCTCATAAGTAAATTGAAGTACTGATTGTGGGCGTTTCCTATAAACTATTACAGTAGAGCGTCAAATTTCCAAAAGATTTTTAAGGTTGAGTTTCAGACTTTTCCAAGTCTCCAAGTTGACTCAGTCGATGGAAATGGGTGTTTAGGGTTGGTGAGTATGTCTTTAAATCCTCATAAGTAAACTGAAGTACTGATTGTGAACGTGTCCTATGAACTATTACAGTAGAGCCTCGAAATTCCGAGTCCCGGTTTTCCGATCTTCCGTTAAATTCGAGCCTATTACTATTTTAGACTACTGTATTTTATATATTTGAAAAGAAATTCCAATTATGTACTGTTAGACAATGCACCATCGCATCCCGATAAGATCAACTTCATTCGATAATATCCGTGATTTCTACCCGCAAATATTATGACCCTAAACCTGCTGATGAATCAGGGTTTCTGGAACGTTGGGGAAGTAATACTCGTTACATTTTGCAAACCCTCTTTGAAGGGAAAGGAAGCATCGTAGGCTTTCTAAAATAAATTACAGTTAAGGAAGAAACTATTAGTTACTGGGTACCCGAATCATGAAACGAGATAAAAGGATAAACAATCCTGAATCATAATAAAGCTGTTGACTGAGTTGTTGATCCACTAGAGGAAACAGATTTGACATTTCGTATGCAGTAGCTTCAAAGTTGTGAAAATATTGATGATACGGGCGTAAGTGAATGGGCGAGTAGATTGGGTAACGATAGCACATTTTACGACTATTAAAGTGATACAAGAAACTCTGAACGCAGTGATGACAACAATAAAGGTGAAGGAGCGACCGAGAAAGTACAAGAAGGGAAAATTAAACACGGTGAAGAAACGACCGCCTTGAAAAATACACTACGCTATATTGAACAGAAAGACACGCCAACAGATGTGCTTTTGCTAAGACATCGACGCGACACCGTAGCACGAAAACTCTCTCATAGACAAACGCAGAAGACACACGGCTTTTTCCAAAAATGTAGCAACCGTGATAAGCAATGTATTACAAAGCAACATTAAATATATGTATTACTGTAATCAATAAAGTTCTATAAACGTATAATTTAAATAAGTGAAACCTCTCAACCACAAATGACTTTTTATTTGATTTAAAACCTTTAATAAAAGAAAAAGTCATTTGTGGTTGAGAGGTTTCATTTATTTAAATTAAACATTACGCCACAGTTGTTTTATACAGTTATATTCTATAAACGTACTTTGTGCCTTCTTAACAGTAGGCCTATTAGGGTTCATTAAAACTCCTATTTTTTTAATGGAAAGGAACATATTTCTGTATAATCCGAGTTTTCGTAGATCCGAAGAAGTTTCGGTACCAACTACCTCGAATTATATAGACTCGATTGTATTTAATTCTGGCTTTAAAATAGTTTTTTAGCAGAGATATGGCTTCACGTACCCATACTTTGAAATAGGCCTAGTCTTTATTAGAGCAACACGCAGGTATCTGCTAGTTCTCTCCTTACGTAAGTGGGAGGGTTGGTGGAATATTGTGAATAAATATTCTCCTTGTTCTTGGAGAAAGGGGAAATTATAGCCCGTGCGGTCGAGTAGCTTATCCAGAGTAACCCTCCCGAAGTCCCCCCCCCCACCACTGTCCTGTGCACTTGCAGATCATACGGAACAAAAATCCCTATAATTAGTTAGTAACATTTTAATATATATATATCCTAAAATAGCCTATATAAATTCTTGAAATCTAAAAACCTCCCAAAACTACATAGAATCATAGGCTATTTTTTCCTCTTATTTCAAGTTTAAAAAAATATTTTCAATAAATATTTGGTAAATGTCAGGTCTAAGGGAGTTTTGTTTATAAAATAAATATGGAAGCGTAGTCTATGTAATTGCCTTGCTGACTATTTCAGCTTGACGTGAGACAAATACATGTGACATTATAAGAACTTGGCAACGTCCAATAACATGAATTATACACAACAATTACATTACAGATAAAATCAAAACTCGAAGGACTATTACAGGCGTATGATTCGATATCCTTTTTATGTTGGCCACTAATAGTGCAAGCAATTGCTACCTACTCGATACGATATCGATTTATTTGGTCGATGAACCTATCGGTCAACGTTTGTGAAAAAACGATACGCATCAATTACAAGTGGACGAAGCCAAAGTTAAGTGCCCGCTCTAATTGTCAACATTCGTCTCCAACGGCGGGCATTTGTCATCGAGAACACGTTTCGAGCGAGGGGGCGGAACCGCATGGCGGAGATCCAAGGAAATTTAATGTCGCGAGTCAGCTGGGCCCACAATTTATTGCATCGAATTTACAGTTGGCAATCGTGTAGCAACATCTGCAACCGAAAAAATTCGCGAGTTTTAAGTTCGGTAGAAAAGCAGTTGGAAACAAGTACGAAACAAAGGTTGGCGGAACCGGTATTCGGGGCTCATAAATATTTATACTTGGTGTGTGTGTGTGTGTGTGTGTGTGTGTGTGTGTGTGTGTGTGTGTGTGTGTGTGTGTGTGTGTGTGTGTGTGTGTGTGTGTGTGTGTGTGTGTGTGTGTGTGTGTGTGTGTGTGTGTGTGTGTGGTGTGTGTGTGTGGTGTGTGTGTGTGTGTGGTGTGTGTGTGTGTGGTGTGTGTGTGTGGTGTGTGTGTGTGTGTGTGTGTGTGTGTGTGTGTGTGTGTGTGTGTGTGTGTGTGTGTGTGTGTGTGTGTGTGTGTGTGTGTGTGTGTGTGTGTGTGTGTGTGTGTGTGTGTGTGTGTGGGTGCGTGCGTGCGTGCGTGCGTGCGTGCGTGCGTGCGCTCGCGCGTGTGTAAGTAAATATGTGTGTGTGTGTGTGTGTGTGTGTGTGTGTGTGTGTGTGCGCGTGCGCGCGTGTGTGTGTGTGTGTGTGTGTGTGTGACATTATTATATTTATTTCACATAAAAGTATATTACATTTCAACAACAATTTTATTTTTAAACGTATAAACTTATGTTTACATTTCTGATTGTTTATATACTTTATAGTATAGCCTAAATGTATTCTGTGGTGCTCTTCAGTTTTCATTTATTTAAATATTTCTTTTTTTTTACGTACTTAACGGAATAAAATTGCAAAAGCTATATTTAATTACATTTTTAAAAAAACAAAACTTTTTAAAGGAAGGTAATTAGTGGTAACATAAATCAAAAATTTGTAAGTCAATTCCTACTTAGGTTAAAAAAGAAATTTGATTTTACTAATTTTTTAATAAGTAAACTTGAAAAAAACTTGAGTAGATGAATAAAGAGTATTTTATTAACGACTGATAATTTGAACAAGATATAGGCCTATAAGAAGAGTGTGAATAGAAGGAATTGAAAAAAAAATACTTATGATAATTTTACGGTGACGTACCTAAAACTAAAATTTTATAATCGTACAAAATAGCAAAATAAAAACTTTTAATAGTAATAGGTTAATATAATAGGTTAATTGAAGTGGGTTAGTACCTATGTAATGATCGTAGTATTAGTAGTTGCAAATCACTGATGAAGGCGACATCATAGTCGAAACTTGCCGTATGTAATAATGAACTAGTGTGTATTGTGATTGTCAGTGCACTCTTTTAATATTTACCGTTGTGTATTGTTTTTACTAAGCTCTAATTAATTTAAAAATAGGCTATGTAATGAGTTTAGTATCATGTCTTCAAAATACAGATGTACATCATAAGCAATGTTGTTTCTTTGCGATTGTTCTGTTCATGTCAATGCTTTACGCCTCTTTATCTCTCTGCCAATAACAGCCTTCGTCGCTATGTAGGCCTACGGCGCCCCGTTCTCTAAGCTCTGAAGAAATCTTATACATTTAAGTTTTCGTATTTTCAAACCTGTTATAAGAGACCAAACATGCAAGATGATTGTACTTCAGCCTTGGCTCGATTTTTTTAAAAATTTTAATATTGTTCGGTGTAGCCTACATCGAGAAATAAGGGATGTTTTTCTTAGAGTTATTTGAGACAAATATTAATTGATTTCCTATATAAAAGCTATTGTTGTTGTACTTGAATAAATTCTTGTTATTTTTAATGTCACAATATATTACATGTTACAGCATTTTTTTTACTATAAAATATACATGTGGGAAATAAACACGCAATATTAAAATTTAATTCGCCCTCAATACAAAGATTACACAGTAAAAACACAAAATGCAGGAAACGGAATGCAAGAAATTTGTTTCGGATCGCTTTAAATGCTTCTGTTTGGGCCAAACTGTTTTCTCCGGGTAAAAGTATTTACGCGGGGTTAATTTAAGTGAAAAATGCCGCCCGCGTACCTGTATATCTGTCAGCATTGCCAAATTGTAGTCGTCTCGTTTGGGGAGATCAAGGGCCGCATTCCGCATGGATTCCACCAACTAATTGCGCCATCTTACTCGGAATGAAACACTCCTGGTTCGTTTCAAGAGATGAAGGGGACGTCCCCTTCCGCCCAATGATAGATTATTGGAGCTCTCTTATCTAGACGGAGTTTTATTCCCAGTGACACATAACACACGGTCCTCATAATAAGCGCACGCGTGAAATAGCTTTAAATTAATTTCACATCCATTGGGCTTGAATTATTGTTATTTTTGTGTGGTGGTTCTGTAAATAGTGGGGGAGATTAAATTTATTAGGTTTGAAAATTAATGAGCAACCTAGTAATTTATTAGTTCACCCGCATTATCTTTCCAGTTTTGAATGATAATTTGGACATGAACTGTTCACTTGACACCAAATGTAAAATGTAGCTTATATATTTTTAGCATTAGTTTCTGGAGCTTTTGGTGTGATGAGGTGGTGTCTTGGAGGTAGTGGTGTAGTGGAGATGGTGGTGTGGTTGAGGCGGTGGTGTTTTAGAGGTGGTGGTGGTGTGATAAGGTAGTGGTGTGGTAAAGGTAGTGTGGTGGAGGTGGTGCTGTGATGAGTTGGTGGTGTGGTGGAGGTGATGGTGTAGTGGAGGTTGGGTGTGGTGGAAGTTGTGGTGCGGTGGAATTAGAGGTGTGGTGGAGATGGAGTTTCGGTGGATATGGTGATGCGGTGGAGACGGTGGTGTGGTGGAGGTGATAGTGTGGTGGGGTGGGGTGTAGTGAAGATGGTGGATGAGGATTTTGTCAAATAATAATTACCATAAATAATATATGTTTTTTTAACATGCAAGGTTTAAATAAAAACTATATATTTATATATATATATATATATATATATATATATATATATATATATATATGTATATATAAATATAAAATAAGTTTTCTTGTTTAATAATTTAAAACACAGGTTATTCAAATACAAGAATATTTATTATTTTATATCCAAAGCTTTTCGTTGGCAAACAGTACCAACATCATCAGGAATGAAAATTACAATAATGTAAGCTATAGGCCTAAAACATATGTTTATTTAGAAATCATATTCTAAATATGATTGTTTATTTCTAAATAAACATATGTTTAGGCCTATAGCTTACATTATTGTAATTTTCATTCCTGATGATGTTGGTACTGTTTGCCAACGAAAAGCTTTGGATATAAAATAATAAATATTCTTGTATTTGAATAACCTGTGTTGTTTTAAAATATATATATATATATATATATATATATATATATATATATATATATATATATATATATATAAATATATATATATATATATATATATATATATATATATATATATATAATATGTGTATAACTAGCTGGAAAAGCCAAAAAAATAAAATAATTGCACATGTACTCTACATAATTGTTCTTGTTACTAATACTATTATCATTATTAATGCATCGACTTCCGAAGGTGGTTTATACGTTATCGAAACATTCATTAGATTGAACTAATGAGTAGATTGTAATTGTATTATCTAATTGGGTTGGTTATTCTTTCAACATTACCCAGCTGTGTGTTAGGTTATGTTTGGTTAGGAATTGTAGGTTAGGTTAGATCATGGCAAGGTTAGGTTAGGATACAATATGGCCTACATTCTTAAGATACCTAAATTACAAGAAAAGTGATAGTGAATATTATGATGCGATGATGATGGTGATGTTGACTTGGGGTTGTAATTATCATATATTTTACTGTTACCATTTTATACTTCCCTTAAAACCCCAAATCAACCAATGAGATTTAGTGTAGCATAGCCCAATGGGATGGAGGAAAACAAACGATTCTTGCTTGCTTTCTAAAGGCCGGGACGCAATAATTTAAGCGGTTTGATCGAAATCCAAGAATTCAGATATTTTTCACTAACGTCAACTGCATTCCGGCCGAGTTCGTTTAGATGAATCATTCTTAAGGGACCCAAGCATAATAGCTGGCATTTATTTAATACACGCTTGTATAGCAGCCTCTGTTTGCATAATTATTTGTTTTGACCGTGAGCCAAGTCATAGAAATAGACTCTACCGTATGAAATACATCACGCTAGCCTGTGCAGCCGATTCATTGCGGGATCGTTTAATTGTTGAGAACAATAATTACATTGTTGCAAGACGGAACTACATGTTTGCGTATACGTGGAAATTTACGAAATTGCTTACTTTCATAAAGAAACATTAATTGGTCTATGTAAGTTGTCTGAAAAACTGACAGCTATTAAAGATCTAGAGTCAAACCGTAATCATATTCTGCCTTGACAGGTTCGAAAGTTACCTTCCGAAACTACGTGTAGATTTACTAAAATATGTTTACTGAATCGCAACATTATTTCCTGCAGTCATAGTGATAAAAGAAGCAAAGTTACTCAGAAATATGTCATTAAACATATCTAATTTATTTCAAATTATACGCTACATTAAAAGAATTGAAAATTTTAAATAAAGAAAAGTTGTTTTACATCCATAATTTATTATTGCCAACAAACCGACGATTAAGAGACAAGAATAATGTTAAATATGTCTAATGTTTAAACTTGAAACTGGTTTTGTTCTGTTTTACTCGTATATTTTTAATTCAGAAATTATAACTTAAATTCTGTGAAGATCGAAACTGACAGTTGTTAGACTGAATTATAAACACAGGTGTAATGTTGATTTTACTGAAAAATATTAGGTCACTATTAAAACTTTTAAAAAGTAGACCTTTCAAATACTGCAGGTAGTTAAGAGACTACAACATTCAGCGCTAGCGTCGAGTTCAGGCTATTAGGCATCTGATACCATAGTTTTATCCCTTTAATTGGGAGTGTTCTTTCAATAATAATTTTGTATTTTGTGCCGATTTAACAAATTGTTAAATAATGTGTACGTTAAATTTGTTAAACATTTATTGAAATGCTATATTTTAATTTTAAATGTGAAAAATATTTCATTTCAAATGAACCCGATTAATTAAAAACGGTTGAAATTATCAAATTTCTGGATTAATTAGAAAGTAAACCGTCGATAATAAATTAAACCTGGTTTTTATGTTTAGAGTTGCCCAATTAAAAATCCAATGTATTATATATTTTTTTTTTTAAAGGAAATATGATCTGTCCAATCGGACATGCGGGTAGTTGGAACATACATTTGCTAAGTTTACACCTTACCTCATTAATAATAAATGTTAGAACATTAACAGGTAAATACATCAGGTGCTCAAGTTTCAATAGCTTTTTATCAGTAAAAAATATGTAATAGTGTCTGAAGCACAATTCAATGTATAGCTCTGCAACAATGTAAAAACAGCTGTGCGGTTAAAACCACAGTAAATATGTTGGACCCAAATGTAAACAACAAAACCTTGCCTTTCGACGATTAAATAACACGATAATACAGCATAAACGTTAAACAACACTTGAATAACCTGCTGAAAATTAGCAACAAGTGACGAAATAACAAAACTATAGCAACATCTGCTCTGCTTTATTAGTATTATCATTATTATACTATCAACCTTGGAAGTTGGTTTCATTAGGTTGAACTAATGAGTAGAATGTAATTGTCTAATTGGATATGTTATTATTCCTACAGAGCCCAGTTGGAGGTTAAGTTAGGTTTGGTTAGAAAGTGTAGGATAGGTTAGGTTACCGTTGGGAAACGTTAGGTTATCGTTAGTATAAGTCAGGTCATGGTTAGGTTAGTAAGAGCAGCTTAGGTTAAGATAGGTTAGGTTAGGTTAGCGTTAGGATAAGTCAGGTTATGGTTAGGTTAGTAAGAGTAGGTTAGGTTAAGATAGGTTAGGTTAGGTTAGCGTTAGGATAAGTCAGGTCATGGTTAGGTTAGTAAGAGTAGGTTAGGTTAAGATAGGTTAGGTTAGGTTAGCGTTAGGATAAGTCAGGTTATCGTTAGGATAAGTTAGGTTAAGTTAGTAAGAGTAGGTTATGTTAGGATAGGTCAGGTTAAGTTATCGTTAGGATAGGTTAGGTTAGGTTAGGAAAGGTCAGGTTAGGTTATCATTCGAATAGGTTAGGTTAGGTTAACGTTAGGGTGAAGTTATGGTTAGGTTAGATTATTCTAAGGGATACAGAACTGCAGAGTAACTCATTATCCAGCCATACATTTTCCAGCACAACACAAATATGCTAACCTATTTTGTATAAATCAAATAAAATTCGGAACCAGGTGGATTATAATCCCGGAATTCATTTTGTGTACTTTATTTCAAAGTTTTAATATGAACTAGTAAGTGGGTTTTATTAAAAATAAATTAATTTTTAACAAATTTGAGATTAGAGTAGTATGAAAACGAGTTTTTAACATCAAAACTCAAAAAACTGTATTGAAATCGGTTTTACGGACCTAAAAGTCAGGAAAGGTTTTGGAACTCTATATAGGCCTACAGGAAGAGATGAAACTACTTTACATACACTGTTGTAAATAGTCAAGTTATTGAACATAAAATAACTAGTTGTTCGTCTGCTCATTCATAAAGATGAATAATTTCTGAGATGTAACTGCGTATCTCGAAAAATTATACCACACAGATAAATATAGATTTGGAGGCGTAAGTATTTCTATCGAGGATAACGACCTGCCGACGGTACCGTTTGAGGGTGAGTAGCAACCCTCTTTACTCGGTCGGGAGCAGGTCTCCAGACAAACTAATGGACCTTCCTACTCGCTATAAACCGCTTTTTTCTCTTAGAACCTATCGTTATGCCCTTCCTTTGGTCCTTCGCAATTCTAACTAACCCTATTTTTTTCTTTCAAACGTATGTAACAGTTATACAATTTTGTATTACCCCAATAGAGAATACGTATACTTCATGCAAACGGCCCTGCACGCTAGAAGTATGAAATGTTATTTCAGAGTAACAATTTAGATGTATTTAACTAACTTTGCATTTTGTGGTAAGTGTCCAGTGTCCAGGTTATAAAATAATGTATTCAATTTCTACTATTAGTTGACACTCTTCTTATATAGGCCTATATATATATATATATATATATATATATATATATATATATATATATATATATATATATATATTTGTGTGTGTGTGTATTGTTCAAATTTGTCGTTGTTATTAAAATATTTTTGTTCACCGACCCAAGTTCAAATACATTTTTCAAACAAAACTTTCTACATAAGGGGCAAGGTATACAATAAAGTTAATTCGTCCCATTTGGCTTAAAAAAGTGACAACATATGATTTCGTAGAACCGCTGATTTTATGTTACAGGTTATGTTGGTAGAACAGCTGTTTTTGCATAGGTTTCATTACTTTATTTATATTAATTGTAATTAATTAATAAAAAGTAACGAAAATAAAATTTACTTTATTGACCCAAGTAGGAATTGACCTCAATTTTTTTTTCATTTACATTACTTTATAAAATTACTTGTTTTTCTTTCACAGTTTTCCCATAAGTTAGGTAAAGAGAGTTTGTGTCTGTGGGAGAGAGAGAAGTGTTTACTGCTAGGAACGTTTAACTGCTGCAGCACAACAGCGTCTACATGTAATAACTCCGGGACACTAAATAGTTTTACTGCTGGTACGGACAGGCTCCTCGTAAACACTGCGACTGAGTAAATAGTTATCCGCCTATATCGCAAAGTCAACCTGTTGATTTATGCAGCTCTGTTAATATTTAAAGACTCTTACATCCATGTATAACTGCTTCTGTAATATTTTTATGTTAAACTTGACAATTTTGTAAAACTAGCCATTTAGAAAATACTTCCACAAACATTGGATCAATTTGGCATTATTCTCTTTCACATGAGTTACTCTAAAATATTCTATTACCAGGAAAGAAATTATTTCGAGCTTTACAAATCATAAATAATGTTAAAACTTATATTAGTTGTAGTCTTGAAGGAATACTGACGTTCTCAAGACATTATTCTTAAGTTAGGTTATGTTAGGTTAGCTTAGTTTGGGTTAGGATAGATTATACTATGTTAGGTTAGTTTAGTTTAGGCTATGTTAGGTTAGGAATTTCAAATTATTCTTCACGAATGTCCACGTTATGTAATACTACATGAATATGTATCGAGGTAAGGTAGGTTGAGCTATGTTAGGTTCGGTCGGGTTGGTTTAGGTTAGGTTATTCTAAGTTACGATAGGTTTTGCTATGTTAGGTTAGTTTAGTTTAGGCTATGTTAGGTTAGGAATTTCAAATTATTCTTCACGAATGTCCACGTTATGTAATACTACATGAATATGTATCGAGGTAAGGTAGGCTGAGCTATGTTAGGTTCGGTCGGGTTAGTTTAGGTTAGGTTATTGTAAGCTGCGATAGGTTTTGCTATGTTAGGTTAGTTTAGTTTAGGCTATGTTAGGTTAGCTTAGTTTAGGCTATGTTAGGTTAGTTTAGTTTAGGCTATGTTAGGTTAGGAATTTCAAATTATTCTTCACGAATGTCCACGTTATGTAATACTACATGAATATGTATCGAGGTAAGGTAGGTTGAGCTGTGTTAGGTTCTGTCGGGTTGGTTTAGGTTAGGTTATTCTAAGTTACGATAGGTTTTGCTATGTTAGGTTAGTTTAGTTTAGGCTATGTTAGGTTAGGAATTTCAAATTATTCTTCACGAATGTCCACGTTATGTAATACTACATGAATATGTATCGAGGTAAGGTAGGTTGAGCTATGTTAGGTTCGGTCGGGTTGGTTTAGGTTAGGTTATTCTAAGTTACGATAGGTTTTGCTATGTTAGGTTAGTTTAGTTTAGGCTATGTTAGGTTAGGAATTTCAAATTATTCTTCACGAATGTCCACGTTATGTAATACTACATGAATATGTATCGAGGTAACGTAGGCTGAGCTATGTTAGGTTCGGTCGGGTTGGTTTAGGTTAGGTTATTGTAAGCTGCGATAGGTTTTGCTATGTTAGGTTAGTTTAGTTTAGGCTATGTTAGGTTAGCTTAGTTTAGGCTATGTTAGGTTAGTTTAGTTTAGGCTATGTTAGGTTAGGAATTTCAAATTATTCTTCACGAATGTCCACGTTATGTAATACTACATGAATATGTATCGAGGTAAGGTAGGTTGAGCTGTGTTAGGTTCTGTCGGGTTGGTTTAGGTTAGGTTATTCTAAGTTACGATAGGTTTTGCTATGTTAGGTTAGTTTAGTTTAGGCTATGTTAGGTTAGGAATTTCAAATTATTCTTCACGAATGTCCACGTTATGTAATACTACATGAATATGTATCGAGGTAAGGTAGGTTGAGCTATGTTAGGTTCGGTCGGGTTGGTTTAGGTTAGGTTATTCTAAGTTACGATAGGTTTTGCTATGTTAGGTTAGTTTAGTTTAGGCTATGTTAGGTTAGGAATTTCAAATTATTCTTCACGAATGTCCACGTTATGTAATACTACATGAATATGTATCGAGGTAAGGTAGGCTGAGCTATGTTAGGTTCGGTCAGGTTGGTTTAGGTTAGGTTATTGTAAGCTGCGATAGGTTTTGCTATGTTAGGTTAGTTTAGTTTAGGCTATGTTAGGTTAGCTTAGTTTAGGCTATGTTAGGTTAGTTTAGTTTAGGCTATGTTAGGTTAGGAATTTCAAATTATTCTTCACGAATGTCCACGTTATGTAATACTACATGAATATGTATCGAGGTAAGGTAGGTTGAGCTGTGTTAGGTTCTGTCGGGTTGGTTTAGGTTAGGTTATTGTAAGTTAGGATAGGTTTTGCTATGTTAAGTTAGTTTAGCTCAGGTTAGGAATTTCAAATTAATCTTCACGAATGTCCATGCCATGTTATACTATATTAATATATATATATATATATATATATATATATATATATATATATATATATATATATATATATATATATTCGTGCAGGAAAGATTAAATTATTTTTAAAAAAGAAAAATTGAGATATTAACTTCAAAGGAAATTTTCAATCGTTATTACAATATTTTTTATCCATCCCCTCAGGTTCAAATACATATTTTTCAAACTTGTATAGGATGGAAATTTATGTAATAAAGTTTTTTTTCATATATAAATTCAATAATTAAATTTAATTAATTAATTTTAGTTTTATATTGGAGAAAAACTTTTCACAAAAGGGGCAAGGTATGCAATAAAGTAATTTCGTCCCATTTGACTTAAAATAAGTAACAACATAAGATTTCATCAAACAGCTGATTTTATGTTATAGGTTATGTGGTAGCACAGCTGTTCTTAGGTTGTGTTACTTTATTTATATTAGTTGTAATTATTTAATAAAAAGTACCTAAAATAAAATATTTGTATTTTGACCAATTTAGGAATTGACTTTAAATTGTTGTTTGTTTATATCACTTGTTTACTTTGTGATACGAAATATTTATAACCTAATTCACGAAGAATAAAAAACTGAGGAATAATTAAATTTCAAAAATCTGTAACAATTTGACGTTTTCATAACCTATAATATTTGAAAAGCTTTTCAATATTATTTATTTAGTCACTAATAGAAAATAGCTTAAATTAAGTTAAAGAAGTACTTAGGCTGGACTTAAGTTTCGATTGTGTAAAATTTGCAGAAAACAAAAAAGTATTGATCCAAATGCAATTAAACTATTGGCTTGTCACTAAAGGCATCACAGAGGTAAATTCGAATTTTTAAAAATAATTTTTCTCAACTTTAAAGTTTTAATAGAAACTTGTGAATATTAACCCTGCGCGTTGTAAACAGACCTATTCGCTGGTTGCTGACAACTTGCAATCCACGCTGACGATGGTGAAAATCTGACTACAAAGCCAAGAAAAAAGAAAGTCAACTTCACCAACCTGCCATTACAAAGACAAATAATAAGAAACCATCCGACTGAAAGAATTTAATAGGCCGACTACAACAGTAGAACCACGCCTGCCAACTTACAGAAAGGAAAACAAAGGGAATTTTTAGTGCTGCGTTAAGAATGAAATCGTTTCTTTGCCCAGTTCAAATTAATTCTTGACGAGTTGTTAAAGGGAAAAAAATACGGGAGAAGAAATAAAGACGGGCAGAGAGAGAAACTGTGCAAGGAAAGAAGGGGAATGCGCGTCTCCCTTCTTCAGTAGCTGAAGCAGACGAGACAAATGATTGGAGCCCGGACGGACCGGGTTGAAATATTAATTACACTCGCGTCCGCAAAAACGCCGAAGGAAATATTTATATGGAAAAAGACAAGTCAGGAGGAAATTTCTAGATCTGTGGCGGTATTGTGACAAACGCGTTGAATTTGTTTTTAAAGAAACACGAACAGCCGCACAAATACTTGCATTCCGGCGTCAGCGCTTCATTTCCGCATTCATGTGGCATCAATCGATTCTTTAATTCCGGTTTTGTAACCACCGGTGGCTTGAAGACGAATACTCAAGAATGTCAGTTTTGTAGAGGTACCATCAGCTCTGCTTGGATGTGATGAGCTGGCCGCTTTTTATGAACGTTACGACAGAGTTTAAAAGTGGTGTTAAAGGATGATACTACGGTTATTGAAAGTTAACACATTGGGGCTTGAAATCAAGTGTCTGTCAGTTTTGTGAACATACCTCCACAGTCAAGGCTATTCTGCTTTGATGTGATAAGTTGCCCGTTCATTATGAACGTTACGACCTTCGACAGAGCTTAAAAGTGGTGTTAGAGGATACTACGGTTAATGAAAGTAAACACAATGTGGCTTGAATTCAAGTGTCAGTTTTGTGAACATACCACCACAGTCAAGGCTATTCTGCTCGACTTTAAACAGTTAAGGGAGAATCAGATGCATTTGGAAGAGCTTCATAGATAATTAACAAAATATGACAGAATTCCTTTTTCGGGAGATGAAAGAAAGCGAGAATCTTCTATTTAAGAAAATGCTGTAAGGCACCTAAGTAGAAGTAATAAATACACACAGAAAATAGGCCATTCCTGTCAGACGAATTTGTGTGTTTCTATCACTCTGTTTAAAATCTACCTAGACAGAGCCCTTAAAAACTGGAAGAGGAAATGTAGGCCGATGGGTGATGAAAGTGAAGGACCTGTATGTGGTTCACTGTTTGCTGGTGACCAAGTTATAGAAGCGGAGTACAGAGGTGACACCAGCTACTTATGCAGGAAATTTGTGGATGAATATGAGAAATGGGGCACGGAAAGCAAGATGGAGAAAACCCGATACATGGAAGCAACGAACTTAACACAAGTGGAGGAATCAGTAATACGATACGCATCTGAGTAAGTATTTAGGGGTCACACTGTAACGTGTTAAAATATTTAAATAATTGTTTGTTTTATCTAAGTAAAATTGCCCAAGTTTTAAAAAAATGTTTAGTTCTGAAAAAGTTCATTAGAAAGGTTTTGGTACGGATTTATGCTAAAAATACTGGTAACTAATCAAAGCCCTCTATTTTGAATGTGTAAAAACGGGGATCAGTTGACCGACTCTGATAAATCCTGTGCATTTAATTTGTTCTGACCCAGCCGTGGGTTGCAATTTCAGTCAGATTGTTTTCTTTAAACCGTATTAAATATTTTTTTAAAACTAACTAAGCACATTACAAACCAAAATGGCGGTTACAACACTAACCAACAACGGAAAAGACCTTAGAGACGTTCAAAATAAAATATAGAATAGAACAGCAATATGACAGCTACATCCAATGTGTATGATACTTCAAAAAGCACAGAGTCGCGCGTTTCATACTTCTGTAAAAAGCATAGTCACGCATGCAGATAAAGTGTGACTACTAAACATAAGAAAGAGAGAGCGACTAAAGGCAACAAGAGATGGTGCACTGGAAGATGTAAGAATGCTACGAGTGTAATGGAAAAATCGGAAATGACGATTCACGGAAAAATATAAAATGATACATCACTGGAGAGCAATATAGAGAAAAAAATAGTTTTCTTGGTGCAGTCACACGAGGAAAATGAATGTAAACAGATTCCCCTTGATTATCTGGAAATGGAAACCGCAATAACGAAGGTGAAGAGGAAGAACTAGACGAGAGTGGAATGCAATAATAAATGAAGCCACCATAATAAATGAAGCCACCCAGAAACAGAAGATTTATTTCAAAATTATTTTGACAATATAACCTGTAGATTAAACGTAAGGACAAAAACCGCACAGGTTACAAGTAAGCATCATATCATCAGGATTGTTGAACTAAAATAGACCTGCTCACTACCCGGATCATATAGAGGGCGTTAATTAGCCTTGTGTGAGAAAGAATAGGGAAGGGTGGATGAGATTAGGTCATACTAAGGGAGCGCGTAATGATCCATGGTACTGGAGGTAAAAGAAGGTACAACTGTAGCATCCCTTGTTAGGAAGAAGAGTGTGGAATGGTACGTGGTATTATGTAGGGCTAAAGAGGAGAAATGGGCTAGCCTGAAGTAGATGGGGTCCCAGTTTTTGGAAGTAATAAGTTGACTCTAATTAGAGTCTAATTTAAATACGTAAAAGTCTTGGACAGTTTCTTTTAAACAATTTGAAAACGCTTCGAACACTTACTTGTAGAACCCTCTTCGGAAGGCCCGTCTTCTGAGATAACTGCTTCAAGTCCTTGGCGTCTGGATTGTGGTTGATCGCGAAGTACGACTTCATAGTTCGCAGCTGATGGTGCTTGAATGACGTCCTCATTCTTTTGGTCCTCTGATGGTGGCTGCCGTTGGCTCCTCCCATGCCCGGAGTTCCAGGACCGAAAGCCACGTCCAGATAGGCGTCTGCGTTCAGATCTGAAACGACAATATTTATAAAGAAATAGCCATAATGCTTCATCGTTTTTATATTGCTACACCTGTGTACTCTAAAGTAAAAGGCGTGCGTGTGTGTGTGTGTGTGTGTGTGTGTGTGTGTGTGTGTGTGTGTGTGTGTGTGTGTGTGTGTGTGTGTGTGTGTGTGTGTGTGTGTGTGTGTGTGGTGTGTGTGGTGTGTGTGGTGTGTGTGGTGTGTGTGGTGTGTGTGTGTGTGTGTGTGTGTGTGTGTGTGTGTGTGTGTGTGTGTGTGTGTGTGTGTGTGTGTGTGTGTGTATGTGTGTGTGTGTGTGTGTACAATAGAATCCCTACCTTAGAAAAGAGTGTTATTTGTATTCATTTAAAAAAGAAGGTCGAAAAGGAGATATATAACCTGCATAATGAATAATATAGAAATACTTTGGGTAAAATAGAAAAACGTGTGTAACTGTAACTGTAAAAGAGACAGAGAGGAAGAGCGAGAGAGAGAAAGATCAAAGCAAAAGAGGAGGCTAGTTCTGTAAGAACAGTGTTTGAAGATCGAAGCACAGAATGAGGGCGAGAGAGAAAGAAAGATAAAATCTTTTTCTCAAGTTACTAATAAATAAGAGAATGCAATATCGACCATTATTAAGCATTCTCTTGTCCACATTAAAAGCTGTCGGTAGTAAAAAAAATGCTCATTTTCTAACGCTATAAAGGAAGTAAAGTTTATTCGAAATTCATTTACTAAAAATATCACTAAGAACATTACATAAACCCTTTTTAACATAACTGATTATATTCTGATTATATAACTGTTTGTGTGTGTGTGTGACATAGAAAGAAGGGAGAAAGAGAGAGAGAGAGAGAGTTGGTCTGTGTGTGTGAGAAATAGAGGACACAGGGAGAATGAACGAAAAGCACAGAGAGAGAAAGGCTGATTTTGTTTTATAATAATTAAAATAAACATTATTTTCAACACTCATAACAACTATCTTATTCATGCCCATATCCAACTTTTTAGAATGACATTTTTGTTTCTTTTTAGGATTGCCAGATTTTGTAAGACAGATATCAACTTAAAGAAGGAAACCCCATTAAAGTTAAATACATTTGCAGTATATCACTATATGTAATATTATAAATAAATGGAATGAGCATGTTTATGTTAGTATTACCGTATTAATATTGTATTACAAAATATATTCAGTTCCTTCTATTAGTTCACACTCTCCTTACATAATAGGGCCTATATCTTGTTCAAATATTCAGTCGTTAATTAAATACTTTTTATTCGTCTACTAAAGTTCAAATACATTTTTTTTAATTGTAGGGGATTACACTTGGTGTTAATACAGTTTTTTTAAATATCAATTCAATAATTTAATTTAATGAATTAATTCTAGTTTTATATCGGAGAAAAATATTTCACAAAAGGAGCAACGTATGCAATATAGTTATTTCGTCTCATTTGGCTTAAAATTAGTGATAACATATGATATTAGCTGATTTGATATTATAGGTTATGTGGTACAACAGCGGCTTAACGCATATGTCAAGTTGCTTTATTTATATTTCTCTAATTATTAAATAAAAAGAAACTAAAATAAAATGTTTCTTTGTTTACCTAAGTAGTAATTAACCTTATAGTTTTTTTGTTTATATTAACCTGTTTACAATTAACACAGCAAATAGAATATAATAGCACGTTTCCATGGAAACAACAATGGCTTTATGTATGGGTAGTATTATTGTAATCTCAAGGTTACGTGTTGAAACTAATGCACTCGATTTAACATAGTAGTGTTGGTTCGTCAAACATTATCAGACGCGATTCGTCCAAACCATGGTTGTAAGTACAAAAATAACAGCTGTAACCAGAGTTGTAATCATTGTTTTAATGAACGCAATGTTCACGAGAGTTGGGCGTACGCGTTAACACGACCGCGCTCGGTCGATATCATGGGATCAGAGTTTTCAACGAGCCTGCAAAGGGGGGCTATTTGCAAACGGTAGCAGAATTCACTTGATTATGAATGCCGAGAGATTACACAACGTAATCCGGCTGTAGGGTGTTTAAAAACACAATCAGATTACGTGAGCGCGCCCAATCGCTTCTCTGTCGGCTTATACTCTAAGCCCGAATATGCCACCAAATTAATTGGCAACTGTCACAAGTCACGTGCACAAGCGGATTTCCGACTCCTGATTGGACAAATCCTCTGCCGAACGTATGCACCCCTCCCACGTTTCGGTCCCACACAGTATTCCACGAAATGCTTATGAAATATTGTTATTAATGTCATGTCGGAGTCATTTTTAACCGTAAGAGAATGTTTGGTTTTCTCGAAAGCTCTATTCCCAAAAAAACGACTCCTTTAAAGATATTTAATGTAAACATTAAAGGTGTATCAGTCCAGAAACTGGATGTAAGGAGTTCCTAACAGTTTATAGTGAAGTTATGTTGCGGACATGTTTTTGTCCATATCCTATCCTAAATCATCTTAGTTATATCTTATACACATAATTACTCACAGTTTAAGGTTAGCTACATAATAATGATACAACAGTTAAGGTGCAAGTAAACTTTCATACTCCTTACATAATAATGATACAACAGTTAAGGTGCAAGTAAACTTTCATACTCCTTACATAATAATGATACAACAGTTAAGGTGCAAGTAAACTTTCATACTCCTTACATAATAATGATACAACAGTTAAGGTGCAAGTAAACTTTCATACTCCTTACATAATAATGATACAACAGTTAAGGTGCAAGTAAACTTTCATACTCCTGACTAATCACCTGATTCATAGATAAACTAGTTTCCTCAATACACTCAGATACTACATCTAACATATATTTACATTTAGTCCCATACAAGTTTAGCATCTGGAACCTTTCATGGTAACCTCGCAAAGGTTACGTGATATTCTACCTTTTTCTAAAAATAAAACTCATTGTTTCACTAATTTTACACTACTTAACTAAGTGAATACGTAATTGCTTACTTGCTGACGCGTTTCAAAACGATCGTTTCTTTTTCGAAGCTAACCTTCTACTACTGAGTTACCACTGAGTAGAAGGTTAGCTTCGAAAAAGAAACGATCGTTTTGAAACGCGCCAGCAAGTAACCAATTACGTATTCACTTAGTTAACCCTACAACTGGCAATCGCCGCATTAGACGGCGACAGACGCTTTACGTGGAGTGGCATCGCCGTCTTACACGGCGACCGAACGGTTGCTTTATAATCGATGTTTTTCTCGGCATCTAATAATCAGTTTGTGTAGTACATTACACAGTTAGTTTCAAAAGGATGTGGACTTTCATTTTATGTTCACCCAGAATATTTTTACGTCTATGGCCTTGCTAAATATCTCCCGACAAACAGACAGCTGTGAGCTGACGTAATGTTTACGTTTTTGACGTATATGCTCCCGTCTTTGTTGCTTGTTGTGCACTAAGGTTGTTGATCTGTTTTATTGTAATATAAACATGGACACCTTACTTCAAGTGACATTAGGGAACTATTAGAATGTGATAGTGATGATGCTGATAGTTGGAGTGACATTTCAGATGTAGAAAAAATACCGGAAGACGTCGGGGTCAACCGGGCTACGATCCCTGGCAAAAGGTTAGGCCTCTTCTTGATCATATGAATGCTGCAATGAAAAATTATTTCATACCCAAACAAAACATTTCGATAGATGGAAGTTTGATAGGCATGAAGAACCGCTGCAAATTTATACAGTACCTACCTAAGAAAAAACAGCAGATTCGGTATAAAAAAATTTGAGACATGTGATAGTGACTCCAGTTATATACTAAATGTTTCACTATACAGTGGGAAAGATTTTTTGGCTAATGGAGATGATCCTTTTACACAAAAAGTTGTTGTCAATGGGTTGCAAATTTGTCAACTCCTTGATAAGGGATACCATGTTTTTACTGATAACTGGTATACAAAACTGCCTCTTGCCCAAGAACTAGCTTCAAGAAATACTTTTTTGACAGGAACTGTCAATAAAAATACTAAAGATCTGCCTGTAAATGTAAAGAATATGAATTTAGGAATTGAAAAAAGTGTTTATTACCGGTATAGGCCCTACAGAGGCAAAGTTTTATTGGTCAAATATAAACAGAAGAAAAGCCGTAAACCAGTTTACTTGATTAGTACCGGCTGTCATGCTGAGGATAAGATGATAAGAAGCAAGCATTGGTCTTCAGGCAGTGAAACAAATCATGATTGACAGATATAATCACAATATGGGAGGGGTAGACAATAGTGCAAGTCCATCTATCATTTGTCTGTAAGTAGGCCTACCAAAAAATACTAGTAATAGGGAACATTTCTTGGAGCACTTACCCGTACGCAAATACCGTGTTTCTGCAATTTGTGTAGATAAAAAAGATGTAAAGAGGGTCAAAAGTGTATACTGGTGCCCTGGATGCAATGTAGGCATACACCCAATTTGTTACAAAACACTGAAGCACTTTTACAGGCCTACTAAGTCTGTAAAAAAAGGAAAGTCTCTGAATCCGAGGAATCCGACTAAACTGACCGTTTTTTCGGTGTTGTTTTGGATATATGTTTGTGAATATAACTTTTTACCCGTTAGAAATAAGTGTACACATGACTGGAACCTTTTTTTTCTACATAAAGTTAGCTTTATTTTGTATATGTTAAGTTTTGTGTATTCTTTTCTGATTCTTAGTGATAGACTGTCAAAAACCAAAATTTGTGCTTTCAAAATATGAATTTTTTTTTCTAGAGCTGTAACCATGGAAATAAAATGTTGAGTCACATATTTCCTTATGATAGTTTTATTCTGTGCATTTTTGTGATTAATTTGATATATTATACATCACTATAATTATTTAACTTTTTTTTTGACGTATTTTAAAAAAAAGCTACTACGGTGGGGTAAAAACACCGCGCCACTACAGGATTTTTGACTGCCAGTTGTAGGGTTAAGTAGTGTAAAATTAGTTTAATCAGTGAATTCAAGATGATTACATCCAGAAACTTCATTGTTTGAATTCCTTCTATTAGTTCACACTCTCGTTATAAAGGCCTATATCTTGTTCAAATTTTCATTCGTTAATAAAATTAATTAGACCCTAAATATATTATAGCACGAATATTTAAAAATACTTTTTCTACAAGAAGTTTCTAAACTTGTCGATGTTCCACAATCGCCAGCGTCTACACTTCCCTGGGATTTTCCTTTCATTCTCTTCTCTTAGACAGAGCAAGTAGTGGTTCTTCTACCTTCGCTTAATCCAACTTGCTATTCAGTTGCTATTAAATTCCTTCTTTTAGTTCACACTTTCCTGTACCAATTTTCAATCGTTAATAAAATACTCTTTATTCATTCACTACAGTTCAAATAAATTTTTAAGACTTGTAGTGGATGACAACTGATGTTATTACAGTTTTTTTAAAATTTTAATTCGTTAATCAAATTTAGTAATTGATTGATTTTAGTTTTATATGGAAGAAAATCCTTTCACAAAAGGGGCAAAGTATGCAATAAGTTATTTCGTCCCATTTTTCTTAAAAAACGTTATAAAATATGATTTCATAAAACAGCTGATTTTATGGTATAGGTTATGTGATGGAACAGCGGTTTCAACGCAAAGTTTGTGTTACTTTGTTTATATTCATTAGAATTATTAAATAAAAGTAACTAAAGTAAAATTTGTTTTTGTTGATCTAGAAATAAATTGACTTTAAAAAGTATTGTTTTTTTAGACACAAATCTAAAAATGAGAAATTTCATTAAGGAATGTTTAAGGAGGCTGTTGTAACAAGGTTATACCTGTTTCAACCAGAGATTGTAACATATTAGCAGGTAATTCAGATCATATTACAGGTTAGGTATGTTTCAGGTGAGAGGTGATGTCATGAACCCACTCTATACCTTCTACCAGGGGTTTGTTGCCCCCCTCTTACCCTAATTATCCATTTTAAGCATTTTTTAAACTTCATACGAGGAAATAGCCTCTGATCTAAAAAGACAAACAAAATTTTATGCTGGTTTTAATCATTTAATGTGAGTAATAACATTAAATGATATCGTTTGAACAAAATAACAGTTTTTTTACAATTTTCAACGCTTTTAGCCATATCTTTAATAATTTTATTTTAGATGTTGGTATGACTGATATAAACCAGGTGTAGTCATATCATTTTTATTACTATAAAATTTATTTGTCACGTTAAATACAACAAATATATTAATCGTTATATTTAATAAAGTGCAGTTGATTTTTGGAAAATCAGAGCCCCAACAACAGTCTCATTTGAGAAATTCAACAAAGTTTTCTTTACACTTGCTAGGCTCTTTTAACTGTCGCCTACAATTATACGTAATCTGTTAACAGCGTGCGCTGAAGTTCTGCGGCACCCTGTGAGGTGTTGGGGTTATCAGTAGTGACAGGATGTCAAAGCCAGTAGATAGCGCTGTCAGCATTCCACACTAGTCACTCCGCGCCGGCCTGTCCATCACAGATGCAACTCTGGCAAATTAATCTATTCTAAATTAGATACATATTGCAAATTTTTCCGTAAATTGCCAAGATTATAATTTTCAAAAATTAGTATTGTAATGTCTCAAATTTAAACTGATAAAAGGATTATGACTTAATGAGAGTATATTTGTGTGTGTGTGTGTGTGTAATAATATGTGTATACTTGTGTATCAATGAAAAAAATAAGAGAAATACAAATACAAGAACAATTTATCGAATTATACAATTTAAAGGTTTTCGTTGGTAAACAGAAAAGTATAGGCTATATTCTGCAAACTCAGAAAAACCTTGAAGATAGATATAAAGAGCATTTTTGTGCTTATGAAAAACCAGACATACATAAATCGATATTCGCTAATCATGGTATTAATAAAAAGCATATATTTCTTAATATAGATAATATAACACTCATCAAAAAAATAACAAAGGCTTAAGAATAATTATTTATGAAGCTTTAGAAATATACAAACATAACATCAATAAAAATTAATCAACTAACAGATACAAATAAAATCAAAATTTGACACTATATTCAATGTACAGTATGTAATGTTAACGTAGCAAATTAATGACAATTTTATAATAGATTTGGCAACACTGTTTGTGGGATCTAACACTTGTATGTTTAACATTCTTTATTATCCTGATGATGTTAGTACTGTTTGTCAACAAAAAGCTTTGAATTGTTTAATTCAATAAATTATTTTTGTATCTCTTATTTTTTTCATGTATGTATATATATATATTAGGGATGGGCCGATTCCGATTCTCGATTCCAGGAATCGTCGTTTCTAGGTGGTATCGAGGAATCGTCGATACTCGATTCTTCATTCATAAAAGTGTCGATTCCGATTTCTATTTTGTTAACTATTAAAATATGCGTGTGGAGTAATTTATTACCAAACAAAATTTATTATATTTGTGTGGAAAAATAATTAATTACCAACTATGTCTTATTTATGTATTAGTTGATTTGAATGAATTAAATTATTAAAGTAAACGAAAATATTATTATTTATGAAGCAACAACAATCAAGATCGTAACCATTTCTGGTCGTTTGACATCGCTCGTCTCTCTCTCTCTCTCTCTCTCTCTCTCTCTCTCTCTCTCTCTCTCTCTCTCTCTCTCTCTCTCTCTCTCTCACTAAATGTCAGAACAAAACACAAAAAAGTACAGTAAAAACTCGATTAACCGTCGGAACCGTGGCCATGACGGTTGAGCGAATAGACGGATAACAGAAACACTGTATTATTCCTCCGAAACTTAACCTTAATAAATTATATTATAGACAGATATCACTCTCACGGTTGAAGGTTTTGTGTAGCCTATTACATTAAAACGGAACTTTTAAAAGGTTTTGCCATATGACCAAGATGTTAACTAAATTAATTATTAGAGAACTAGCATGTAAGCTAATATAACTTGAAAGAATCGAGAATCGAGTAAAGAATCGAGAATCGAAAGGAAAATTTTAGAATCGGAATCGGAATCGAAAATTTTAGGAATCGGCCCATCCCTAATATATATATATATTAAATAGGGTGATATGTTTTCTTTTAATATAGTTAATAAATCAAAAATATTTCAAAAACAAGAATACTTTTAATGCATATA
>JBAIZL010000383.1:75000-115000 GCA_036971475.1 Prosapia bicincta | reverse complement strand
CTTTCGCTGAAATCAAATTATCTAACTGACCTTCCCCAAGGTCTCAGCTTCGTGAGTAAGTTGTAAACGCCTCTCAGTGCGGATGTGCTACTTTGTAGGCATATCACTAGAGAGGGTATAAAAGTAATGCATACTGTAAGATCAGACACGCAAGGCGACATACAAACAAGCACCAATCATCACTCACAACACGGAGCTGAAGACGTCAACAGCTCGAAACCAGTATCAGAAGTGACACCCCAAAAAATGTGTTATAAATGAGAACAATTATTCAATTTATGTTACATCTTGCTTCCAGTGTAAGAGCGACCTGCACTGAATAACAAGCCTGGAGCCACGGGTTTAGGGTTTGACGCATAAACCCTGAACAAGGCTATCGCATGTCTAGCCACCCTATTGATAAGCTCTGCTCTATCTTGACCTCTGAGGCCCTGTTGTGGCCCTATATACAACGCCTGCCCACAGTAACACGTGTATCTTAACGAGCATTTTGTATGCTAATTTATATTTATAATAAGGAATGTAAACAAAAATTGTTTAAAGTTCATTATTACTTAGGCCAACCAAAAGAAATTCTACTTATTAAATAAGTACAACTAATATAACAAGGCCTATGCGTTAAAAGTGCTGTGATTATGTGAGTAGAGTAAGGTTATGTTTCTAACAATGTGTATGTGGCTTTTTAGGCATTGTTTACCTTTAGGATGTTTGTATTAACGTGTTTATTGTTCAGAACGGATATAATTGAAATTGAAAAGCATTTGGTTAAGTGCTACTAAATTTATTTATTAAATAGTCCTTAAACTTCCATAACTTCTTGAAGTAGTAGAAGTAGTGAGCAAATTCCCAACTAAATCTAAACAATGTATCGAGTTGTGTTCAAATGAAGCCTTTTTTTAAAATTCTTTTGAGTAAATTATAGACTGATCATGCACTGATGGCTTCAAGTCATTGCGTAACCCTCTTACGTAACAATCAGTGATTTTTTAAAGTAATTGTTGTTTCATGACGTCACTATTATGAAATATCAACGATAACAAATGAGCAGTAACATTAGGCATAATGGAATCAGCATTTAGTTTATTCAAGCTCTATCAAGTTACCCGAAAGGCCGTATTACTTTTTCAATTTTTAAAATAAATTATTCTAACACTTTACGATAAGAAATTACTATTAAACAGTCTTGCAAAATTAGCCAGCTCTAGAGTTCGAATAAACAGTTCCCCGAGCTTTTCACCCCCCATGGATCTGGTGTCTGAGTTCACTCTTTCCGTATATTTCTCAGGATATACTTTGCTCTTGTAATAACCAGCGACGATGTATCGTGGTCTGTACATGATTCAGATTGCAATTATGACAAATACGTACTTGGAACACTTGTTCCAGCACCGCGTTTCGAATACATTCTGTCTTTCGCTGGTATTTTATTTAGGATTCTTCTCCTTGCAGGAAAATTAAATCCAACCGATTTAATGAACATAATCTTTGTGAAAAAAGAACTGCATCAATACAAACAAGTGTCGGTTAGTGTGAGGTTTTTAGTGTTACCTAAACGTTTCTTCCTCACCTTCCGAGAAATATACCTTGACTAAGATTAATTTTTTCGTGCATTTAAACTACAAAGATATTCAAATACAAGAGGTTATCTTTGTATCTTTTCTTAATGTTGATATAAAGATATTAGAAATAGTTTGTAATAAAAACACGTATACGATATTCCGCTCTATGAGTTCTGTAAGTTATTACCAACCCTACAAACAGAAATTTTAATAGTACACAAAGTCCTCTATCCTGTAGAAAACACTAATCTTAGCCAAAGAGGAAGAATCTTCTGAAACAAATCTTTGCCTGTCAGTCTGAAGAGTTTTCTTGTTGACGTTTGTGGAAGTCCAGAAACGTTCTCTCGTGACGATGGTTGCTGGTAGATATTTGAGATCAGGACAGTTTTTTGGTCGTGAAAAATGTAGTAGTGTTTTAAAAGTATGATAGGAAGGCCATTTGGTTCCACGAAGATTGGGCAGGAGTATTTTTTAGATTAAGAAAACATGACTGGTCATGATTAAAAAGACAGTATTCTCCAAAGACTAGAAGGTTCACAGCTTTTCCGAAAAGATGATTTCTGGAGGAAGGTGCTCAATAAATAACCTTCCGCAATCAATTTCTTTAGAGAATATTAATTTATTTGTATTCAAATTCAGTAACATCTGACAAATTGATGAAGAAGATTGGAAATACTCATATAATTACATAAGTTGCAATTTTTCAAGAAGTACTGCACACTCTGCAAGAAACATTGATACAACTCTTACTTGACTCTTATAGACTCTCTTTTATCAAAAAACATTATAATATTCACGATTAACCTTGTCACTTGACAAAACCATTCATATTGCCCATGGAGCCAAAGAATAGTTCGCGTGAGCTTCCCGTGGGGTTTTATCGGCGCCACCTCATCAAAGCGCGCTGAACGACGGCCTACCAATGATTTTCCACTCGTGTTTATGTAAACTATAACCCGCTAATGGTTAACGACACGTTATAAAGCCAACGCCGGTCTCTAGTCGGGATTTACAGCCTCTTTTGTTTGGCAATAAACGCAACTCTCACATTATCGTCTCGGTGTTAGTCTTGGGCTGATTCTGGTTCAAAGAGTCTGGTCCCATTAGACTACACTCGTGGTTCACACACTGCGCTCCGCTAGAAGCCAAGGGAATTGTTTTGTACGAATCAAAATTTAAAGCTAGTTACGAAATCGAAGATTAAAATATTTTTCTCAATAAAAATATGTTTCTCGGTAAAAATATGTTTCCCTACCTTAGAGGAAAACTAACAAAGAAAGTGCGAAAGAACAAATGAAACTATCCAAAAGACATATTTTATCAGATTATTGAAACAATTTTTCATTTACCTCGATCACGTTTTCTACCGGTTTTACTTTGCTTAAGTGAAAGATGGGGCAAAGATTAACAGACAGGATTGCGGCAGGGTTAGCCTAGAATATAGGAAGGACCACGTCAAGTGTCAAAGAGTATACCAACTACGGCAAAACTGTTTTCAATTTATATTTGAAATACTTTATAAATATTTTAAATAAGAATAGGGTACATTTAATAAAATTTACCTCAAATATTGTTGTTTTTTGCTAGGTTGTACGTGAATACGCCTGAAAACCGTATAATTTAAGAAATGGCAAATGAATAATGAAGAAACTTGCGATACTACCATAAAGAGACGAGAAGGCCCGCGGGGACTGAGGTGCCAGGGAGAGGCGCTGCGCTGGTTACGAAAGGGCCGCGGGCAGTATTTCGACATGACTGCTGAACCAACTTCCACGTCAGAGTTTCGGTACACCTGCTCCGTAGACGCAAGATGTGCATAATATTTAATATTGGTACTTCTTTATTATTTCTTTTTAGAATTTACGCATGAATTTACAATTAACGACCATTTGTTCATGATTAGAAAACGTTTATCTATTGGATTCATTAAAATAAATATTAAAATAATATGACAGGCCTTAAAACATTGTTTAATATGCATTGCATATCCTCTCTTAACGTCTATAATTTACTGTATCAAATTATTATCACAACCTTACGACTGTCAGGCTATACCCCTATATAACTTAAGCTTGTACTATTACAGTTGAAGCTTTAGAGACCTAATGTGTCTTTCACGTGACAACTAACTGAAAGATCGCTGGATAGAATACTTTTGGGGCCAAACAATAGTTTTGTGTTTTTCAAGCCACAGGTCAATTCATCCTGTGAAAATGAGGACGTAGGGTAATAATAGTGGAAGGTTAAATGACAAAGGAAGGTCTACCATGTCTCTCCCACAACATCTTAATGGCAAAAAGGAGTCATTAATTTTGCTATAGTTTAACGTTTTCAATACAGAGCGTTTTTATTACTTATAATTATTTCTAAGTCATGTGAAATTTAAAATTAGGATTACAATATGAAGTTAAATGATATCTTCACACCTGCCTCAAGCAAAGTACTAGTAACGAATCTGAATACGAACCGTGAAAAGCATATAAGGTCTATGATTGAGTGATGGGAGGGCCCAGATAAAATAAACCGTCATGACAAGTTGGAGTTATTCATAGCAAGTTCAAGAGAAAATATTTAATTCCTTTTACTGTAGAATATTTGACGTACAACAGAAAAATTAATGAAAAAACTGACATTACATTCAGTTTCACAAATGTTGTTACAAGTCGATAAGTGAACAACGAACTGTGACTTGAGCAATTGTGATTAGGCAACTTGCACAGCGATGAATCCTGTCAAGAATTGACTGATTCTAAATCTTAGCGTTATGACAGGGATAAACGGGTGGCGACTATACAGTAGTTACGTCTCTGGCCAGAGTTAAAGGGGCTAGATTTATTATAAATAGGGTGGGTATTTTGCTCCCGTTTTAAATTTATGTATAAAGCTGTCAGGAAAAACCTCTTGACAGACCATGCAGGACCCTGGATTAATAAATATCGCATTATGTGTGTGTCTGTGTGTGTGTGTGTGTGTGTGTGTGTGTGTGTGTGTGTGTGTGTGTGTGTGTGTGTGTGTGTTGTGTGTGAGTGTGTGTGTGTGTGTGTGTGTGTGTGTGTGTGTGTGTGTGTGTGTGTGTGTGTGTGTGTGTGTGTGTGTGTGTGTGTGTGTGTGTGTGTGTGTGTGTGTGCGCGCGCGCGCGCGCGCGGGCTTATATAAACGCCGACCGAAGTTACCGGAAACGGTTTTGCCGGATGATCGGGTAGTGTTGGAGCGCGACACTCACGTACCGAGCAGGGAGCCTTAAATCAACAACCCTGTCAACTAGAACAACAGGTTAGGTCTCCCATTGTTGGAAACAAAGCACGCCATCGCGGTTTCTGTTGTTAAGTACAATATAATTACACGTGAAAACTAAGGAGAGTACTGCTCAAACTGATCGATCAGTTACCTAAACAGATTCATTGACGAGTAATGGATATTATAGATTGCAAAGGGAACCAGAAATGTTTTATAAAGCTGCTAATTATTCTGGTAGGATCGATCGCTTATTCCGGTAGGATCGAATTATTTGCTTCTGATCGATCAACTTAGTTTGATAAAACGCTGCCTTATGAGAAGCAGAAAGGAGGAAAATTAAAACTCTATATCTGAGTGTAATTCAAAATACCTCAATGATTATTAGCGAACTCTAGTGGTGTAAATAAACTGTCAGTTTCCGTTTTACCTGCGCTCTCTTCTTGCAGTCGTATAAGAGAAAGGGCATCAAACTGTACTTGGAGTGATTCTTTCACTGTTTTTGCTGAATTACTACACTTTTAACGATTAAAATTTGTTCCTCTAATAGTTGACTTATTTGCAGCGGTAAGAGTTCCTGGGCTGTGGGTAGGCACCTGTATCTAACCCTGTTGAAAGAGAGTCAACTTCAAATAAGCATCCTTGCCCATCTAGTCCCATAATCGTCCCAGTGCCAGGGGGTAATTAAATCCCTCCCTACCCATCTTTTTGTCTTTTTCTTACAAAAGATAACAGGTCTTCGATGGAGAGTAGTTCTCGGCAGGTAAACTACTCTACCGGGGTGATGACATAATTTTCCCTTTCCTCAGTACCAGGGGATCATTCTCAGTGCCCCTTTCTCTATCCTTCTTGCAACAGAAGTGCCTCTAGAAACCTCTTTACGGTCCCAATAAAGAGTAGGTATAATTGAGGTGCGTGACACAGCCCTCGTGATGTCACTACCCTCAGCGTATGGTCCAATACGAGGTTATACTTCAAGGTGATAACTTTTATGCCGTATCGCTTTAAAGATATATATTCTTTTATTTATGATAAATTTGCTTTCTGTAATTTCATTTAACCTCATTTGAATCTTCTTTAAATCTTCCTTTTTTCAATTTTTTGTATTAATTCGAACTCTTCTTATATGTTTATACATCTCGTTCTAATTTTTAATCGTTAATAAAATACTTTTTATGTATCCACTCAAGGTCAAATACATTTTTTTTTTATTTTATGGGATGACACTTGATGTTATTAATTGGGATTCCAAATATTAATTCATTAATTGAATATATTTATGTAATTTTAGTTTTATATGGGAGAAAAAAATTTCATAAAAGGGCAAGGTATGCAATATAGTTATTTCGTCCCATTTGGCTTAAAATAAGTAACACATGATTTCATAAGACAGCTGATTATATGTTACAGGTTATGTGGTAGAACAGCTGTTTTAACGCACAGGTTATGTTGCTTTAGTTATATTTATTACAGTTATTTAATAACAACTAACAAAAATAATTTTTTTTTTGTTGACCTAAGTAGGAATTGATTTTTTTTTTAAATATGTCTTTATATTACTTGATCGTAATATAAACTATAGTTCATCTGAAAACTACATATATACCAATAAAATTGCCAATAAACAAATATATCACTTCGGTTTGTAATTTTTAATAGGTTCAAGATATTTTCTTCACGTTGTCATCATTTAGTGACATTTTAAGAATCTAAATAGTGTTACGAGTTGTCTTTACTACGGACGTTCAGGTACTCTTTGAGATTCAATGAACTCGTGTTTCTCTCTGATGTAAGCTGAGGCCTCTCTTAAATGCTCGAACTAAGAACACATAGTTCCAGAATTCGCCAATGCCTGGTTAATCAGACGGAGAAGCCACTGGAACGTCGAAGGGTAAGTGTAATGCGGCCTGATGCCTAACGACGTCACGTAGCCTGCAACCATCATCACTCCCGTTTAAAGCATGACTGCCCGTCGGGTGCACACGCGGCGGTGGTTGTGGTTTCCTTACTTCCACTCGTGTTTGTTGGTTTTTCTTCCCGTGTCTACGTTATGCTTCACCTCGTCCAACCTCGGCAAAAAATATTCAGCTCTAGGTGTGACTAGACATTCAAAGTACATCGCGCAGCAAGGTTAGACTAGTTAACGACAAAATAAAATATTTTTTGTAGTTTTCTTTAAAAAGTATGTTTAAAAACACCATTTACAGCTATTCCTGAGTTGTGAAACAGATACATTCTAAAAATAAAATCTGTACTTTTCGAATGAATTAATTTATATATTATAACGATACGTTAATAGGGACTCTATAGAGAACTATAAATTAAGTTTGCAAAATTAAAACTACAGTGTACGAGGCAAAACTGGCAGTATTATTACTTTAGTGTACCATAAATTCCCATAAAAAGTTGTCAGTCTTAAGACACATGGGCGCTAAAAAACTAGAGAAAAAAACTTGGTACCGTTAAGACAAAGCCAGTTGCAAAAAGACGTTAAATTTCAAAAATTACGTTAAAAAGTTAAATTAAGAAATGTGATTGGTTTAAACTAGAAGAGAAAGGATATTAGGTTCAAAAAAAAATTGTTGGGAGAAATTTCAAAACGGTAGGTCATCCAGGAACGTTCGATGAGAGTAGACGTCGGTCAAGTAACCTCCAGTGCGTGTAATTATACTAAGTAAATCGTCGAAAGCAGAGAATATTAAGAAAATCGTCGAAAGCAGTGAATATTAAGTAAATCGTCGAAAGCGGCGAATATTAAGTAAATCATCGAAAGCGGTGAATGTTAAGAAAATCGTCGAAAACAGTAAATATTAAGTAAATCGTCGAAGGCGGTGAATGTTAAGTAAATCGTCGAAAGCAGTGAATGTTAAGAAAATCGTCGAAAGCGGTGAATGTTAAGAAAATCGTCGAAAGCAGTAAATATTAAGTAAATCGTCGAAAGAAGTGAATATTATGTAAATCGTCGAAAGCAGTGAATATTAAGTAAATCATCGAAAGTGGTGAATATTAATTAAATCGTTGGAAGTTGATTGTGATTATAGTGATATGAATGAACGGAACTTCAGGACTACGAGCTACGAACAGGCGAACCTCAAATTTTAATAATAACAACTTTCTCAATTATCTTTGAACATTAAACTTTTTCAGTTGTTCTGCCAATCACATAAATTTTATTTACTAATCCATAAAAAGCAATATTCATTAAATCAGAACTATAAAATAATATTAAACCTAAGTTTCTCCAATTGCAACGCAAACCTTATATATAGAGCGACCCTGAGCTCAAAATAAATTATATAAATTAAGTTAAGTATAAAAAAGGGGAAAATTAATAGTCTCTTACAGATTAATATAATAGAGCAAGCCAAATTTTAATTAGCCTAAACTAAGAAATTCTCATTTAAACAATATTGTAAATTTGATAAAACTTAAATAAATTATCTTAACCTGTAAACTGTGTAATTTCAGTGTAACCCAGAGATAAATAATAATTTCATTCTTATCAGAGATAAGTGGCGCCCAAAACCGAGTTCTATTAGTTAAAATAATCTTCAAATAAATAAAATTATTAGATTGAAATTAACCAAAAGCGCTAGAGTTTTGGCGCCGCAACGCGTGGCCAAGCGTTAGAATTCAGAGGTCGGGCTACAGAGCACTTTTATAGCGAAATTTTACCAAATTTCATAAAACCTTGAGAATCTTAACAATATTATTTTTTACCAAATAAATCTTGTAGATAACCTTGAAAAAAATACTGAATTTATTTGAAAGAATCAAGGATATGTTCAGTCTTACCTAAATTAGCCGTCATAGCCTCCAAGTCCTTTGGCTTCCTCTTCCTTGGCCTTCCTTTCTGTCTCGGCGTCGGCGTCCCATTGAAAAACGTGTTGCCTACTTTAACCCCGTCAGGCGCAGGCGGCTGTAGAGGCGGCGTCTGGTGAGGCCCCAGTCGCGAATGATAGTGGTGTTCCGGCGTGCCGGGAGGAAAAGGAAGACGATCGTCCGGCGACGGTGGGTTGGGAGGAAGCTCCTGATAGTGCAGGCGGCAGAACACGGCGCCGTCCCTCATGCCGAAAGTGTCGCCTTTGGTTAAAGCTGATGAACATATTGCGCAGGTGAAGCAGTGGACGTGGAAGACCATTTCTCTAGCGCGCATGACCAACTCGGATGCCAGAATGGCGGCTTGGCATCGGCCACAGCGTTTCATCCCAAATAACCTGAAAGCAAAGAAAAATCACTATGAAAATGTGCTAGTTTCGTGGCAACCACGTTTGGTCACTGTGTAAAAGTGTCGGATGGGATATGGACACTTAAAATAATTAATTCTTGATTAGAATAGAAAGCAAGTGATGTTTCAAATATTTAATAACGTGTTGTGAAGAAAAGTCTGAACGTACTGAACACAAAACGTGCTTAAACCTTTAACAGTCATAAGTGGGGGTCTAATAATTGGTAATTTTAACGCAAAAATCGGTGCAGTAGGTAATAGTAAAACTAGGTAGCAAGCAACCTATTTGAAGATAGAAACCTCCTTGTCTAACCCTAACTAATCTCACCATAAGTGTATTTAATTCACTAAAATTACTTCTCACTAAAAAAAATAATTCGCTGGTGATTTCGTGTGTGTTTAGTTAAAGGATTTTACCTTGTCTCGTTTTAATTTTGCATTTATCATTTTAACTAAGAGATATTAATAGGCTTTATATATTATATATATAACACTGTATACTCTACAAAAATATTATTGTTATAGTTGTAATTATTTAAACGTAATTCAAAATGCTAATAATTTTCGGTGATCAAAGACAACCCCCTTTATCCGTTGTGGCAGTGGTATCCTCACATTTCCAGAGTTCTCTCAATATACATCCGGACAATATATATTTCTATTGGGCTTAGCCAATATCTGTCAGAAGCCATTAGCCTAATTATGAAGTAATTCATCGGATATGAAAGATGCTTAGAAATCACAAATCCTAATATAACTGAAAATTTTCAGCCTTAGTGTGGACGAAAGTTAATAAGGAAATTACATTTAACACATTGCTACTCAAAATTCCACTTGCACTTTAACCAATTACAATTTAAAAGAATAAGTTTCTATAGTGTGTTCGTGCGCGTGCGTGCGTCCGTTTGTGCGTGCGTGCAAGTTTACTTTCTGCAAGACAATGCCGGCTTTGGGATTCTTGTTTTTGAATTATTTTTTTCCAAAATAGAAACACGAGAAACGTACTCAAATAAACACAAGCGATGACATAATCCAAGGTTAAAATGTTCTGTTTAAAGATAAAAAAATTAAAATGTATATTTCTTTAAGTAAAAAAAGGTTTCATGCTGAGGTTATATTTAAATTAACAATATATAATTGTTAACAAGTAGGCCTACATATTAAAACTTCTTAAAAAAATTAAAACAAAAAATATGAATGGGAGGCTACAAACACAATATACATATAATTATACAAATGGTGGGAAAACTATCGTACAGGCCTATTATAAATGCAGGGTCCCTCTTTTCAAATTACGATGTACGGCAGCCTAATTAGTTTCTTGAAGTTATTATTAAATGCAAAATCCACGATAGTAGGCGTATTATACCAGTGGTATTTGTGCAGAGTTTTTCTGCATCCAACCTTGACACTATAACACATAAAAGATGGGATGTTCTGAGTTATTTTCTACGTGCCAGAGCAAATTGCCGATCAAGTTTAACTATTCTCTTTCTGAAAGTTCAGACAGCTCCCCATTTCGATTACACTTTCTCCCAACATAATAGCAAAACTAAAGTGAGGTAAGTGTGTATCACACTGTTTGTATTCCAGCGGTCAAGTGGCTCATTTCATTCTTTCCAAATGTTCAAAGTGCACTTTGTTTAATACTAAGAACAATTTGCCATTTACATTCCTAGAAATAATCTAAGTATCTTTTTAAACCTTATTTCTTACCAGGGATATACCCAGGATTGTATTTGGAGTTGTTCAATGGTGGAATTTGGAGGTCTGAAAACCCCCGCTCACCTGTATGGAAGGTAACTAGAGCTTTTGTGGTCTCCAGGGGACATTTTGAACCAATATATACATATATTGCTATATACATATATATATATATATATATATATATATATATATATATATATATATATATATATATCGTATGTACAATAAGACTGCTAGTAGATGGTTATTTTCAAATTTGTTTTTAGTACCCAACAAACGATAACACTATAACTAATACGATAACAATAGTAACAGGATAAAATATAAATTTAACTGTAGATACACATTTTCATATTGAATAGGCGAGGAATGAAATTAGTTATTTCTGCCATATTGGGATTATAATGCAAAATTTTATTACTACATAAGAACAAAATTGATTTTATGTATTAAAAAATTATTGTGCAGTCAACAGATTGCCTAAAATACGTTCGGACATTCAGGACCTTCCCGCCTCGGGTATGTCCCTGTTTCTTTTATAAGAAGTTTACTCCTTGAGTGTGAATGTAGCCTACATCTTACATTCAAATTTTCAAATCAATTCTTGTCTGATTTAGATACCGTAAGATAGCGTTTAAATTGATATAAATTATGTTTCACTCTCAAAATATTGTCGTATTTTTAAATAAACCAAACAAACCTGGAAAAGATATTTCCAATTCATTCTATTAGTTCACACTCAACCTAACTCTGTAACTTATACCCTATAGACCCTATATCGTGTTCAAAATATCAATCGATAGTAAAATACTTTTTATCCATACACTCAAGTCTAAGTACATTTTTTTAAAATTCATAGTGGATAACAATTGATGTTTTTTCAAATATTAATTCATTAATTAAATTTAATAATGAATTAATTTTATTTTAATCTAGGAGAAAAACTTTTCACAAAAGACTAAGGCATAAAATATATTTATTTCGTCACATTGTTCTTAAAATATAACATATGATTTCATAAAACAGCTGATTTTATATTATAGGTTATGTGGTAAAACAGCTGTTTTAACCCATGTTATGTTAATTGTAATTATTTAATAAAAAGTAACTAAAATAAAATTGTCCTTTAACGACCTAAGTAGGAATAGACTTTATTTATTTATTTTTATATTTCTTGTTCTGGACACAAGTTATTTCTTGTAACCTTTTTATTAAAGAGCAACACACATAATCAAATAGACTGTTGATGTCCGTGATAAAAATATCTCCATCAATATTTCATAAGAAAGAAACTTTGTAAAGAATGCTAGTTTCTCCAGTCGGAATAAATTCTTTCCAGACGCGCCGGTAACTGGGTAAACTCTGTAGCGTAAATAAATCCAAGTGGCATTTCGTCGTAGACTTCGGAATCCGCGGTCGTATATGGCGAAACAGCGTTAAATAAGATGCAAGCTCGCTCGATCGTAAACTATCGCGATAGCTGGACCTGACACGCGGCTGCTCGGGCAGAAAACTTCCAGGTAATTGATACATCACGCCGTTCGCGCCATGTTTAAACTGCTAATTACAAGTAATCGGCGATGTTTTCCTGCTGGAGGACGGGTAAATATGCGTCCCGCGGATGACTTCTTTGGGAGTAGACGCCCCGCGCCGTATATCAGATTGTCAGTTTTTATGCGTCCCTAAACAGTCCCATACTTACAACAACGGGGCTACGAAGGTAATCAATACTGTTTTAATCGTTGTCGGAGAACTTTGTTTTCAATGGCTTTTAAATGATAGCTCTATTAAACACTGCAAAACTGGACAATAAACTACAGCTCGGGACAGATCGCTCGTTTCCATCTTGTCATATTAATTATGATTTGAAAAGTTACCAGGGAAAAACAAAATCACTTTTTACCATCTTGGTAGATAATTTTTAACATCAATTTTGTTTTATACCATATTTTTTTATAAATTTTATGTTCTTTTGAGAACAGGTAGTTATTCCTTGAATTACAGTCACGAGTTCACAAGCGAATACGTTTACACTCCCTATGAGGCTATTTAGGGCTAGACACGGGCAATAAATAATGATTTGGAGCAACTGTGGTATTTTTTTTGTTTTAATTTCAAATAAACCAAAACAAAAATTTATTTATGTTTCCATCTTTATTTCGATTGCAAAGCAATCGCCTTCAATGGAAATTACTGAAAGAGTCTTGTAAGGATTTAATTTGAAGATGATTGCTTTGCAATTCGAAATGTACATCAAGACATAAATAAAAAGTATTTGTGGCTTAAGAGGTTTTTATTTATTCATAATACGGAAATTATAACTTACGTCTATTTACACATAGTTACGATTACTTCACTAGTCCTATACTTACTGAAGCAATTTTTGGGCTACAAAGGCCCATACAGTCCCCACTACTGACCGTTAACTCGCTTCTTTTGCCTACAACACGTTCTTCACATCTAGTTGCAAAGTTTCATTTCGTACTGAATATTTACATAAATGTTTCACTATTGTAATTATTTACAATATCCACATCACATCCGACATTTCTATATTAGATGACATGTAATTGAAACGGTTACATAAACTTTGAAAGAACTAGATTGGGATATTACTGTGTTATAGGTTTATGTTATAATTAATAAAGTCTATGAATTATTTATAAAACACTATCATTTATAACTTTCTTAAGTATTTGTAACTCCAAGCCTAACCTAATTATTCAAATATAAGACTGTGAAAAATTAGATTTCCATGTACAACTTTAAGCCCCCAAACATCTATACAAACGAACTATTTCAGCCATCATCGCTCGCACCTCACCCCGTTCATTGATTAAAAAAGGGCCTTTAGGGTTTTAATTATTCAGCAAAGTCTTAGATTATTTATGTTTTGTACATCTACAAATACGCTATTCTATCTAGGAAGTACGTACATTCCCTGTACACTTAGTTTTAGGGTTATTTTTAATCTTTTAACTTTTCTATGCAAGAAACAAGGGATATAATTCTTTATAAAGTCAAATCCTACTTAAATCAACAAAGAAATGTTTTATTATAATTTCTTTTTATTTTATAATTACAACTAATATAGCCTAAATAGGCCTACATCAGAACAACAATATTAAGTGGCAATAAAGAAAAAGAATGTCTGCAATTTTTCATTTTCCTTTCTACTTATGGTGTTGGACTATTATTTCTCTTACTATTTATACGCTTTCTTTTCTTCGTTGCTTGCATCGTGTTGTAGTTTCTTTTTACTTTCCATTCGCATTGTCTGTTTGTGAAGCAAGGTTCGATACTGTTAATCCAGTTTGTTTATTTATTTAATTCTTTTCATTCATTTTATTCCTAGAGCGTGCTTTATGATATTGTGTGGTAACCATGGCAACAATTTAAGGTTGTGCCATTGAGGTTTTGACAACCAGATGAGGTCAAAATAAAAATTCATATACATCTTTGAGAAGTACATTTCTAGCTACGGAAAGTTGGCTAAGTGACAAAGAGTAAGATTTCGAACATGAAAATTCTCAGTTCGAAACCGACCAAGATACCTCAAACTTTTAATTTAATTAACAAATAAATATTTTAAAAATTGTATTAACATCAATTGTCATCCACTATAGGTTGAAAAAAATCTATTTGAACTTGATTGGATGAATAAAAACGTATTTTATTAACGATTGAAAATTTGAGGATTTAATAATAAACACAGTGTGTTTTATAAAATCATGATAATGTTCCAAAGAAAATTTGCTTAGTTATTTTTTTAAAATTTAACCCTTTCCGAAGAAAATGTATATTTTATAGTGTATCTGAGAATTTCAAGAGTTTGGGGAAACAGTATAGAATTGTAAAAGCCAAGAATTGAATTAGTAACAGACTTATTTTTGCTTTGTTTGGGGAAAATGTAATACGTGGTGTATAAAGTATATTTAGAGTCATATTTCTAAAATCCGTGTTCGTCTCTCCAGAACCATGTTAGTCAATAATAATAATAACCCAATGACAGAATGTTTAACCTCATGTAGGTAAAGAAGGGGTGCAGTGTAGGGTTATTTAATTAGAGGGAGGATATTGGACGTAGGCCTTTTCTTGCGTGTTGTAGCCTAAAACACCTACTGTCCGAAATTCTAATATTTAGTTATCAAACAAAACTGGAAAAGACAAAAAACATTTAAACTATAGGCTAATAATATCATAGCCATTGTCAATAATTAACAATATTTTTAAAAAATTAGTTGATTCCTTCTGAGGTCGACCAGGAAAATGTATTTTAATTAATTTTTATTTTATATTTACAATTAATATAAATATGTAGCCTATATAGCCTACGTATGACATTATTACATTATTAGGCTAAGTGGCAAAATAGAAAACGAAATTCCATACAATTTTCCATTTTCCTCTTTAAAATGTATATGGTATTAGACTATTATTTTTGTTTGTCAGTATTTATTTTTCTTTTTTTTCATTTCTAATTTATGGAGCTTATGGCAGTCTATACCTTCTCATTATATCCATATCTTGTAAAACTTCATTATTGTAAAGAACATTTCTCTTATAATTTCATTTACATCTTCAAGTAATTGGTTTCTAGCTATGGGAAAGTTGGTTCAGTGCCAAAGTGCTGGATTACAAACATGTAGATATTCAGTCCAAATCCGATTGGGTCATCAATTTTTTTTTTAAATTGAATGAATGAATAAATATTTTAAAAATGCGCATTAACATTAATTGTCATTCACTAAATTTTTAAAAATTGATTTGAAATAAAAACGTAGTTTACTAACGATTGAGTATTTGAACAATACACACACACACGCGCGCGCGCGCGCACACACACTTTTATACATATATATATATATAAAGTATGAAGTAAGTAAATAAAAAACATTGAAAAATCATTTTGTTTAGAATAAATTACAATTGACGAATCTAATACCACGACTTCTCTGTTTGTCAATTTATTTGAAGGATTTAAACATGCCCTCGCATTAGACCAAAGAAATACCAGAGGGAATCAATGATCTGAAGGGAAGCAGATTATAAGTTGAGTTCACGTTGCAATGGCACGAAGCTGAGCTGTCGCCGTCATGTGGTACTGATTATTGTGATGATTGTCGATGAACGAAGGTAAACTGTGCAGTATGGTCGTGTGTGGTCAAGCTGTGGTATGGCACGATCTGCCCTCATTGCACGACCAGGAGGCATCGTTCTTGTACGGCTCACCGTTCCCTTCCATGGCCGGCTCAACCAAACAATATCGAGTTTATAAGGCTGAATAAAAACTCTTCAAAGTAATAATTTACATTCTGCTCTTTACACTTCAGAGCAATACTTGTTGGAATATTATATTTGGATATTAGAATTCCAAACTAAAGTCCTAAACTAGCTTATTTACAGTAGAGCTAAAATGGTATAATAGAATCTTGTACAAGTATCTTTTGCGCAAATATAAACAGTACTGAAACAGTTGTCAGATTTTATTTTATTTTATTTATATAGCTTTACAAATATATCCACGATAGATATGTTCTTTATGACCTGCGTTCAATTTCAGGCAACACTCGCACCGTTCTTGAAGGTTTTGCATCATTGAAACTACAGCTGATTCAGTTTCAGTAAGTCGTGTTTATTGTGGCGCAATAAACAAAACAGTAGGCTATTCGAACTACTAAATTTTATTTGTAATTACTATATACCCTATAGGCTATAGTTTAAAAAGAGAGAGAGTGAGAGAAAGAGAGAGAGAGAAATATATATATATATATATATATATATATATATATATATATAGAGAGAGAGAGAGAGAGAGAGAGAGAGAGAGAGAGAGATAGAGAGAGAGGCTATACATTTATAAATTACCGAACTTATATTTTTTAAATTAAAAAGGAAATTTATGAAAAACGTTCTGAAAAAGAACGTTATTGATCGCACTATCTTCGGCCATTGACACTAACAAAGATCTGAGACACTAAAGAAGGCCGCCTATTAAAATAAAAACGGATTTATCTATGCATATTTTTTAATTCACCTAAAATATAGAGCTAAATACGATGAGTAAATTAAGAAAATTAAAAAATATTTCCGACAAACCTAGACAATAAAATACATACACCAAAAAATGCGTTATAAAAATTAAAAAATTAGAATATATTGAAATATTTGATTTCATCAATTTTAAAAAAATATAGAAGCACTTTTACAACCTACTAGCTGACAGGGCGAATTTCGTATCGCCTAAAAGTAAATAGATGGCGTATTCACATTAGCTAAACTTAGTTTAGTATTTTATTAACTTAATAATAGCTGAACGTATAATAGTCCATCGAAAAAAGTGTGACAATAAAAGTTTTTGATTTAATGTTATTCATTGAAGTGCATTCGGATAGAGGCTACAATATTTTTTATATATTGTTTCAAATGTGTTGGAAAATAATTTTGGATTGTTGACCGTTGCCTAGCACAAAAATTTCGAATGAGCCAATGAAATGTTTTAAGATAAGTTAGAAAGTCATATTTTATGCTAATTTGGCACTTGAAAATTATATGTTGAAAAGTTATGAAACCTTCCCAGGAATTTACTCAACAATTTTCAAAGTTCCATGGCGATCGAATCAGTAGTTTAGTAATGCATAAGCCTCATACATACATACATACATACATACATACATACATACATACATATATATATATATATATATATATATATATATATGTATATATATATATATATATATATATATATATATATATGTATATATATATAATACGTTTTCTTGTATAATAATAAAAAACAACTAAGGTTATTCAAATACAAGAATTATTTATTAATTTATATTTAAAGCTTTTCGTTGGTAAACAGTACCAACATCATCAGAAAAATGTATAATCTTGAACAATTAATAGATAATTCTTGTATTTGAATAACCTTAATTGTTTTATATATATATATATATATATATATATATATATATATATATATATGTGTGTGTGTGTGTGTGTGTGTGTGTGTGTGTGTGTGTGTGTGTGTGTGTGTGTGTGTGTGTGTGTGTGTGTGTGTGTGTGTGTGTGTGTGTGTGTGTGTGTGTGTGTGTGTGAGTGTGTGTGTGTCTAGAGAGAGAGAGAGAGAGAGAGAGAGAGGATTTTTTAAATATTTATTATTAGGGCCTATAAAGAAGAAATCTGTTATATAGAGCAGGAACTGTTCACTCCTATAATTATTTTAACCTAAGCCTCTTTGCCAACAATAAGGTAAAAATTCAGCAACAATTCACAGTTGGCGTTCATTGCAATAAATCTAACGCGTACTAGAGAAGCATTCGCGCTACCTGACGGCCACATTCTGTAACACTGCAAACTAATGTCATGGTTTCTGTAGCCGATATGTTAATGAGCAAGCGTCAGTGCTAATTGGATCAGGGAAGGACTTCGTCCTTACGAAGGTCGTCGCCAGATCGCGCATAGCATTCTCGCTCCTCGCCAAGACGCTGTCACCATCATGGAACATGTCTCTGATTTTAGTTGTAGCCGATTGGAACCAGGTGTAATATTTTGTAGGCCTAGTGGATAATTAATTGTTTAAGTTAAATTTATCTGTTTTTCGCCACACTGCGTTTGTCTTATTATGATTTATAATATATAGTATAACAGGTATTAAGATATTGTTACATAGAGTTACAAGACAATACAGTTTATGTAGCATTGAGAGTTTTGCTTTATAACTTCCCAAAACGTTTAATCCTATCTTGAACTGCTGTTCTATATATAAAATTTAGTTATATTCTTGGAGTAAAACAATATATACTCTAAGCAATATACGTAGGGTCAAAGCGAATATACCTCCCACAGACTATATGTTACTATAAAAGCACTTAAAATTTCCAACAAAACCAAAGATTTGCCAACTCTTAATAGAAAAACTTCAAACTCTTCTGTGAGCATCGTTTATTTCTACCTCTTACTATCACTCGGTAAAATCTTTGACCCACGAGCGCAGGCTACATATGTGAGGTCTTCGGAATCAAACAGTTGTTTAAAGTCATTCTTTTCAAATACAAAGACGTCGGAGAAATTAAATTCAATGAGAATAAATATTCTACTCTAAAAGGGGCAAGAAGGGAAATTAGAAAAATTAAACTTAATGTAACTACGTGATTTATATATTTTCGAAAGCATTGTGTCAACAACATCTCTACCGAGTCACCATTAGGTTAATAACACGTGAAAGGACTCAATAGTTAGCAAATCTAGAAAGCTGTGCATGAAACCATAAGGTAATGTTACGATGGGAGTTCAGAGGTTGCATCCGAATACTATAACTGGATCCAGTTGGTATTAAACAGGGATAAATGCTCGATGAACCTTGGAGCTACGTAATACTCTTGGACGACAAGGACTACCTGGTAACGAGTCTGCTTACTGTGAACCGTTGATTTATTTAAGCATTATCAAGTTTCTGGGATAACTGGGATGGTTAGATCAAGATCTCTGTGTAGGCCAGGCGCTTCTAAAGGAGCTCAGAAGTCAGGGTCTCTGTGAGCTCTTCGATAAAGACCTAACAATTCCCAGACCCAAATGCCTCTAAAATTATGTATGCTGGGAGCGTTATGGAACTTTACGGAGAGCATTGGGAGACTATGGGAGACAGGGAGTCATGTGTGTCACGACACATTCAGTTGGGGAGAAGTGGAGGAGGACTATGTTGCCCAGGGTTTGGGAATAAGGTGCTACTTTGTGTGTGGTTGGGGTTTTTTAATTTGAAAAATATAAAACAATAATATTTTTATTCACTTTTGTCAAATGTAAACAGTAATACCATGAAAGAATTTTAAGAAACTTTTTGTAACCGCCTCATCTTCCTTAGAACGAACGTTCCTCACCCAACCCATTCCCCCAATCTTCCACCGCCTGTCGCCTACGTCTGGGGAATGATGAAGCAGATTGACCTTGATGACCCACCAACCATCATCGTCCAACTACAGAAAAAAACCCACATGTATAACTATCCTAAGAGCGTGAGAGAGAAGGCCGCCACTGCAGCAGTGAATCACTTCGGGCGGCTTAAGGAACATACGAACCCTGCAGCTATGCGACTAGCTCACAGGATACCAGTGAGTAGACTTAAGCGCACTAAACCTTTGGACTTGATTCCAGAGCAACATTAAGTCAGTCTCGTTCATTGGAACAAGACGAACATTGTAATCTCCATCAGAAAGCAAGCTGCTAGATAGGATTTATCTTAGTTGCAGTTTATATTAAATAAATTGAACAAAAAAAATGTATAACGAGCATGAAACAACTTCTCTTCACCAAAATCACAAATCCTTTAAGAACTGTAAGAGTGTTGCCTCAAATTAAATAAAGGTCATGTAGACAATACAAATATTCTTTGAGTATGATTGTGAGGTTATGTTAAAAACATACACAAAACTCACAAATTAATCATTTATTTACTCATACGCGTTTCAATGACAAAGTAATCATCATCAGTGAGTTTTACTACTACAAACTCTAACTTGCAACACGTAGTTGAGTTAGAGTTTGTAGTAGTAACACTCACTGATGATGATGACTTTGTTATTGAAACGTGCATGAGTAAACAAATGGTTAATTTGTGAGTTTTGTGTATGTTTTTCATGTAGAACATGTTTAAACCCGAGTCTAACCGATTTAGCTTATTTTTGTTTGCAGGTTTTAAGTATTTGTTAAACTAAGTAAATAAAACCAAATAAAATCTTGCTACTGTTTCAATACTGTTGATTTTAGCGCGTACGGTTCCAAACACATAAAAAAACTTTAAATATCCTATAAGTGTGAAGTTGGGCAACTAGTAAAATTTATGGAATTACTCATAAGAACATGGTCGCTCATAATGAAACTGGCTGTATGGTTGCTGTCTTCCATATTAATTACCTAGCGATAAGTATCGATTTAACATTGTTATTAATTCAAATGAAGGAAGTAGCCGTATAAAACTGGTCTGGGCAGGTTTTTGGAGAGCGTCCGACTCCGAAATGGGATTGCGTCCAAAGTATAAAACCAGTTTCCTATCCATTGGCAGCTTCCTGTACCTGTCCTCCCGAAACCAGGTCCGCCCACTTCCATCTCACATTCTTCGAGCCCAAAACCAACATTTTCTTTTTTAAATATTTCTTTCGCATTGTTCTGACAATTTGTTGTCTTTTCTTTTTTGCGCAAACATAAATAAGTGGACAGGGCGTTTTGGCCGCCCCATTTCTTCTTGCCAGAACGGACTTGAAGCAATAGATTTCAAAGTGTTTGATTTGTAAAAACAATTGGGCTTTGTCCTATCGACCAGTTTTATAAAATGTCAATTGAATTTTTTTTTACATTCAGGGAATGTTTTTCCATTTCGTACTAGATATAAATAAAGGTTTAAAAAATTAACCATAAATAAGGCTTGCCTAAAATTCAACAATTTTATTGCATCCGATTAAAAAAAATGTTAAAACTGTCTACAGTACGATTGTCTTATACGCCCATGTATAAATAAATCCAATTCATTTTTTTAATATTTTTAATAGCAAATTAGTATTAATAAGGTAAAGAAAAACAAATGAACATTACAAGAGTAGGAACATCATCATCAATGACTTTAAATTTGTGTACATCCTGCGAGTTTCCGTGGTGTGCTAAATAAATGGGTTTTAATCACTAAAGATTAAATCGTTTATCAATGGAATAATTAATCTTCAGTTTAATCTAAAGTTGCAAGAATATTTATCACAGCTTATCTTTAACATTATCCTTAGATAAAGGCAGGAAAGTGTGATTAAAATAAAACGGAAAGACTTTAACTCCCGATGTTTTTATTAATTCAGTCTGCAAGTCGTATTTAGGTAGGTTGCCTTACAAATCACATTGGCTTAAAGGGAGTTTTCACAAATGAAAGCTCTTTCTACTATTGATCTGTACCTGTTACTATGAAGTCCGTATACTACTAAATATGTTTTACTTGTAAATCTTTTTATTTACTGACAAGAGCTGTAAGAATGTTTTTCTTTTTTAAATGATTTTATTAGCTTTTACCATTAGGTTTTAAAATTTTCTAGGTTTTATCACAATGTTGGTTTGGGAATAAAACACTAAGTATTTCTTAGTCACTTTTCTTCGGTAATCATGTAAACATTTACCTTCTGAGGTAGAACCTAAGATTTACCGAGTGTAGATTTTACCATTAAAGGACCAAATGACAGATGATCATAGAAAAGCCGTACGTTTACCATTCAGAGTTGGCAAATGTTGGGCTTTACAGGAAAATCATAACTATGAACGTGTTAAATCTTTCACTCGTAAATATTCTTCTTTAATATCATCTTGAGCTCGATAGGATCATTTACTGCAAGTTCTAGAAGCTGCTTACACGAGATATGAATTCTCATTATAGCCTATTTGTAATAATTAAAAGCGTTGAATCAACTTTAATTTTATTGTACTAACATGTGTTATTTCAAAATACCGTATGCGCCAAAATAATCGGTATTGAAATGGTTGTATGATATTATTTTATTCTATTTACAGTTTTTTTCTGCAGTAGATAGCACCATGTCACCAAAAACTAACCTCAGATTAAATACGTCAACACTCTTACACGGCAACAATCAAACGTCGCCACACTAACAAACATATAAATTGAATGTTTTTCTCCATAAACAAAGCACTACAAGCTGTTATTCATCTATTTTACAAAATATAGACAAAGTTAGAACAGGAATGCTTGTAAAATAACTTCTTTGTTAACTCTATTGTCCAAGCAGCAACCTGTTAGCTTACGTTGCAACAAATATTTTTCTTCTTTTTTTTAATCCAACCTATCCTAACATACTTTGTTGCTATTTTGAAAAATAGATTAAAAAAAAGAATTTCCCAGTATCGACGTACAATATACAAAACCAGCAAATAACTTGGCTATGGCACACTATCAGTTGTCGTGCAGAAGGAGGTCAAATGCTTCATTTCAGAAATCGTTTACTATAAATTAGAATACTTAATGTTTTTTATAACCGGATACTTTGTAGCTACATATTAATATAAATGTATGAAAATATAGTTTCATATTTCATATAGCTATTTCGGCGTTTAAAATCACTCTCTGTTTGGAGTGTATTTTTTCGTAAGATATGATTATGCAAAGACAAAACACACAAATCGAAAGTATTCCAATACAGTTACGCCTATATCATGTTAAACAAGGGGTAAATAATAAATAAAAATGTATTTAATTCAATTTACTGCCCAATACTCGGCCTTACTACAATGTCAACTTCTCTGAACAATAGTCCTGATTTTCTCAGCCACAGGACATATACATATACATATATACATATATATATATATATATATATATATAGAGAGAGAGAGAGAGAGAGAGAGAGAGAGAGAGAGAGAGAGAGAGAGAGAGCGAGAGCGAGAGAGATAGCGGCGCATATATGCGTCGTCTGGTTTCTCTTGACAGACGCGGTAAGAATTCGATCTTTCCACACAGACCACGTTAACGTGGGCCCGACCTTCGTTCAGACCAAAAGTGGAAAGTTGTTGTAATAGCTATTATGTTTCATACAAACCCTTGACGTATGTGTGTTTGTTGTATATTTTTGTTTTTGTTCTGTTTTTTAGAGTTTTTTGGGATGGCACAAATATGAGCCGGTCGGTCTCTAGCACGAAAATCCAAACGTAGTCCGAGTGTCCACGTAAGAGCCACCACAGAAGCTTATCAACAAACACTTATAACTTTTCATGGTTAGTCATGCTAGACAGATTGCTTATATATCGAAAAAAGACAGACCATATAAATATTATCGCGACCGAGGCAAAATATGTTTACATTTGAGTTAGTTTACATACACAGCACAGAATATTTACAAACGCATCCATCACTTTTGACACGTCTACATCTTTTGTGATGAATGTTACTTAGAGTAAACTTAGTAAAGCGTTATCAAATAAATCAAAAATTGCCTCAGTAGCACGAAGGGATAAACAAGAGTGTCATTTTTATGTCTTTGACCTTGATAACTGAAAGACCTAATGTCCCACACTAACGCCAGACATGTCTACAGACAAATACGAATATATCAAGCCGTTAAAGTAAACCACTGATTTGTCAGAATGATAAAAGTAAGGAGCAAACAGACTCAAAAATATGAGCCGTCGGTCCATTTCTACTACCACGAGCGGCGCATATGTGGGACGTCGGTCCAGGCGGAGACACCGTACGGCGCATATGTGAGTTCTATAGGCCCTACCGATAATTATTTTGGTTACATTGCGAAAGCGAACGATATATATATATATATATATATATATATATATATATATATATATATATATATATATATATATATATACTGTATATACATATTGCTCAAATTTTTATTCGTTACTAAAATACTTGATATTCATCCTCAAGGTCAAACAGTTTATTATTATTGAATCATTATAAAACCATTAATTAAATTTAGTTTTATATATGAGGAAAACTTTTTACAGAAGGGGCAAGGTATGCAATATAGTTGTTTCGCCCCCTTTTGGCATAACATATGTAATATGGTTACATAAAACTGGTGATTTTATGTTGGGGTTATGTGGCAGAACTTCTGTTTTAAGCGATATGTTCTCTTACTTTGTTTATATTAATTGTAATTATTTAATACGTAATATCTAGAATATCTTTTTTTGTTGACCTGTGAAATATTATGTTACTTGTTTGACAACCAATCATACTAATCAAGTAACATAACATATCTGTTAAAACGCCTATTCTAACACATAACATATAACATAAAAACAGCTGTTTTATGAAATTATATGTTATCACTTATTTTAACCCAAATGGGATAAATATATTAAATATATTGCATACTTTGCCCTTTCTGTGAAAGGTTTCTCCTATATAAAACTATAAATGAAAAACATCATTTGTCATCCACTACAAGTTTAAAAATAGGTCTATGTATTTGAACTTCACGATGAATAAAAAGTATTTTATCAACAATTAAAAATTCGAGCAAGATATAGGGCCTATATGTAAGAAGAATATGAGCTAAAAAAAAAAAAAAACTGCCGTCTCCAATCTACTCAAGTGATAAAGGTTCTGTGACATTTTGGTCTGATAACGGGTCTCCCAAAATTGGGCGTTGCACACTGCCCGTGTACAAACAGCAATCCGTCAGAAGGTAACAATTCCGTATGTAGAGTGGTAAAACCAACAATAGGTGTCGACATATGCAACTCTTCCCCGGGGGTTGCAACCCTTTAACCGGATACAACCGGTTCAGTTGGATTTCAGCAAACAAGAAACAATCGCATCACAATACCGGACAACCTGCTGTGCGCATGCCCGCCCTTACACAAACACAAACAATAGCAAACGCGCTATGAAAGCGACGGTCCTGATATCGCATTCAAGCGAGCCTGCTCCAATTCCAAAGCAAACCAATAAAAAACACTTTTTGTTGGTGTGTTTATTGTGTATGAAAAATAAAGAAAAAGAAACAAGATCGCAACAATAGACGGACTCCGTTTTCTCCGGCCGCTTTCCAATTGTGTCGGATCGGTCCGTCCCGACAAGAAGCCACGCCCCTCGTGACGTCGGGCTATTGACATTGCCCGTCAATATGTTGAATGAGGTAACCTAGAGCTGGTGCGGATGGAACCGTTTCTTCTTCTTGGCTCCGTTTTAATTATTTCACTTCTGGCCAGCTATTTAAGAGGTACAGTTATACGCCGTACTCAAGAGGAATTAGTGGCATGTCTTTGGGGCAAAACAAGTAACAAAAACAAACATTTTTTAGTCAATTTCTACTTGGATCAACAAAGATAAATGTTATTTTAGTTGATTTTTATTAAATAGTTACAATTAATACAAGTAAAGTAACATAACCTATGCGTTAAAACAGCTGTTCAGCCACATAACCTATAACACAATATTAGCTGTTTTATGAAATCATATGTTATCACTTATTTTAAGCAAAAATGGGACGAAGTATCTTTATTTTATAACTGGCCCCTTTTATGAAAAGTTTTTCTCCCATATAAAACTAAAATTAATTCATTAATAAATTTAACTAATAAAATAATATTCGAAAAAGGCTTTACTAACATCAATTGTCATCCACTACAAGTTTTAAGAAATGTATTTCAAATTCAGTACTTAAGATAAAGTACTTGATTAACGACTGAAAATTTGAACAATATAATATAAGAGGAGTGTGGACTAATGGAAGGATTTGAAAAAAAAAACATGACAGCCTGATAAAAATATTTTTAAAATTTAAACAAAAATAGCAATAGGCTACTAGCTAGATGTTTGTCACACTGATACCAGCTTCAAAAAACTATTAAATATAAAGCACTGCAAGTATTACTTCAAGACATAAAATAAATGACAAGTAATAAATATCAAGACACATTAAGTTTATGGTTTGTTAATAACTGAGAAGCCATGTTTCAATTTTTAATTTTTCCGTGCGTCACCTGAAAATATATTCTAAACAAGGAAAAAGTAGTTTTAAATGACCGAAATCAGAAATAATGTTTAAAACGTACATTAATTATAGCCACAAACATAACCTCAATGTTTGCCACTCCCATTTGTCGAGTAATTCTTCATGAATCGCCTACATGTTATACTACCTTCAATTAAAGTTATATTACAATATGCCTAAAGAGTAATCTCTTAGGTTAGGTTTCTTTGAAAAAAGTTCTCCTAAACTAACCGATTGGAGAATTGAATGAGTGGCTCAATTTTCCGCGGACTTCCAACATCAAACGTATGTTACGACTGTCTACTTAACTTTGTTTGTGCTTAACCTAACCTAACCTAACTGGATACTTTAAAGCTATAATGTAATTCAGCATTAATAAAAAAAATTTAATAAAATTAAATTTAATATTGTAGAAACAAGTAACATAAACTAAATTTTAAACAGTTATTCTACAACATAACGTATCACTTAAAACCACCTATTATATGAAATTATTTGTTATCAAGTTACGTAGTAGTGATATAATATAGGGTTCTGTTTTATGAAGACACTGGGTTGTACAGTTTTGTGGGACGTTTTTACAGTGAAAGGTTATAGTTTTAGTCCGGTATAAAACTAAAATTAATTCATTATATGTAATTCTTATTTTAACAAATTGTATCAACACCAAGTGTCATTCACTGCAAGTATAAAAAAGGTATTTCAACTTGAGTGGATGAATAAAAAATACCCTATCTTATTGACAATTTTAACAAGTTATGTAAAAGGAGATTGTGAACTAATAGAAGGAATTGAGTAAAAACAATTCACTACTTTGCTTTTGTTTGCCCATTTACTTTGTAATTTATACTAAACAAGGAATTGTATATTCAATAATTAAGAAATATATAAGAACCAATTGTAAGAAAAATATATCAGAAATACAAACTCGAAACTATAACTTATTTCTAAATCAAAAGCTCTCTATTTTTCTGCAAATATCAGAAAACAAACAAATTAGATATCTGTTCCGGAGACTTGTACGTTGAAGTAAACATTGGCTGAAATTGTACGAAAACTTATTTTGTTTCTACAACCATAAGTTGCTCTGCGAAAATAAAACGAAAATGTTTTTGACATTTCCAGCGTCGAACCGGTGTTAAGCTTGTTGCCAGTTGTTGTTACGGCACAAAAGAGAATCAGAAAAGATTAAAGAGGACTGCGCAAGCATTGTTAGCATCATCCTTAATTCTTCTCACGAATAGAATGTGTTTGGACAACCACAATAGACTAATCCTCGAGTCTGGTCAGTGGTCACTCAAGTGAAGGTAAGCCACAAACCAAGTGGGGCGTGAACCACTATCGGAATTACAGACTCATCTATAAACATATGCTTCAGTTGCTTTTAGCCTTAACTTACGTCCGTTGAAATTGTTGTCATTAAAGGCGGGCAGGAGTCTGGCTGGATGTGTTATTAGAGCTAAACACACAAAGAGCCATGCCTGATATTACGTGCAACCACTCAGCTGGTTTGGCCGCATGTTCAAAACCGATCTCTTTACAGTGTGGAAAACAATTCAGTTAAAGATAAGTTTGTAGATATAACTTTACAATATTACCTTGATATACATTTTGCATACATTTATATAAACGTCATATAAAAAAAAGTTTATAATCAATTCCTACTCAGGTTAACAGGAAAACTTTATTTTAGTTACTTTTTATTAAATAATTACAATTAATATAAATATGTATATACATATGGCAGAATCACAATGTTAAGTGCCAAAATATAAAGCGGATTTTTTCGAAATTTTCCATTTTCCTCTTTATACAGTAGGCATGTATGGTGTTGGTATATTATTATTTTTTTGTTACTATTTATTCTCTTTCTTTTCTTTTCGTTTTAAATTAATGAAGCTAATGATGATCTACAATTTCTTATTCTATCCATCTCTTGTATTATTTAATTATTCCAAGAAACTGTTCTCTTATAATTTCTTATAGCCTACATCTTTTAAGTAATAGATTTCTAGCAATGGAAAATTGGCTCAGTGCCAAAGTACTGGATTTCAAAATGAGTCATTCAGTTAGAATCCGACCGCACCAACTTATTAAAAATTGTAATTAATGAATAAATATTTGAAAAAACTCTATTAACATCAATTATTATCCGCTACAGGTTAAACAAAAAAAAGAATTTGAACCTCATTGGATGAATAAAAACCTATTCATGCAAAAAATTTCTTTCGATTTTCACATTTGCTGCCTTGTTTAAAACAATTTCTTTATCCCTTTTTCAGAGTAGAAATGTTTGTTTACTCCTTATGTCTACCTTTATTATCACCACTACAATACACTATTTATTTTCTATTTCACGTTTTACAGTTTGCAAGAATCTAGAAGTTCACAGGTTATATGTATAACAGCTCGTTTTGAAAAGTTATGAGACAAATACAGGAATTTATAAGTAAAATTTATACACATATATTTATAAATTTACGGAATTTCCTCATAATTTTTTAAAAAGGTGTTTGTATTTATGCACATTTTATTGTAAACTTTAAAACCAGAAGTAAGAGAATAATAATAGGCATTGCAGCGTATTGGGGGAGCAAAACATAGTTTTAGAATTATTAGTAAGTCACTGCACACGAACTCACTATTATAAACACTTTATTCCCTTACGCGTTTCGGTGACTCATGTCGTCATCAGTGAGACTCATCGTTGATAAGGGTTTCAGTTGTAATTGGGTGTAATCTCACTGAAGATGATATGAGCCACTGAAACGCGCATGGCAAAATATTTCTAACTATCACTTTGTGTAAACCTATTTATAATTCACAATAACACACAAGGCAGCTCAAATATTACTTAGGCCTATATTGTTTTAAAATTTGTAAGTACACTATATCACTGACTTTCAAATTCCATATTATTTTTAGTAGGTCTAATAAAACTAAATTATTAATATTAAAATAATAACTACTTGAAATTTTATTTCTATTACCTTTCATACAAATATAGAGTTTAAAACATGAAAGTGTGTACTGTTGTTTTAAAGTACTCTTTGATAAAGTTATAGAAATAAATATTGCACTACTAAGTACTAATAAACAATAGGAGACAAAACTTTTCTAAAGCAATTTCCAAGCTTCATTACACGCAGTGAAAATTAGCAAAACAAATATTCTCTCATAAATTTGTTAAGGAACAAAACTAACCTTTCACTTTTCAGTTAGAACACTTGGAATACCTCATAGAATAAAAATGAGAAAAAATTCGAACCGGCTTTAGAGACTTTTAAAGTTTAAAGAATTATTCTGCGATTATTTGGTTAGCGTAAATTATCGTCTTTGTAATCAGTTTTAACTTTAATTTGGCGAAATTTTAAAGATAAGGTATACTTTCCAGAGAATATACTGATAAGCCCTCTCTCTCGCTAAAATCTTCTAGTCAAGAGCGCTTTGTAATATTTCGATTAGTGGTTCCGATAAATTAATCGATTTATATTTCGCACTTTATGACCAGGTCATATTCAACAATTTGTAACGGAAGATGTTACTACGTGAAATGAACGACGAAAGTTGAACCTCAAACCAAAAATCAATTCCACACCAAGATACATTAATTCTCGGTTGATTATCTCTATTCATAAAGGCACAATCAGAAATATTTCGTTAATAGAATATTTATATGAAATAAAAATGGCTTCTTGTAAAGAAGGTTTTTTTGCGTTCCAGCAATATATAATTTTGTTGTACAACAAATAATATTAGGGGTTTTCACTGTTGCTAAGTGGGCATTTTTTTAACTCGTTACTATCTTTATAAATTTGCTTTTCCAATCAATCTTGCTATTGTCAAGGTTGGTTCACAACCAGGCGCGTAAACACTTAAACTCACCGCAAATAACTGAATAATGCTGCCTCTGCGCGTACTTTACTGGTAAAACCGTTTTATGATTTTGTCGTTCCCCTTTAGGGTTTTGTTTTACACCATTACAACAATGATAAACAGCGCGTGTTTGATAACGAAGCGATATATTCAAGATAAAACTTGTCACATCCGTTTCTAGTGCCGTTGAAATCTAATCTCCTGCAGAGTGTGCGCTCTAGTTTCGTTGTTTCAGTTAAGGGAATCTGTCATACGACCTATGTTGGACAATTCATCTGTCATCTGTCACACTTGCACCGAACTCGCGTCACGTAAACGCTACGTTTAGGTCGATTAATCTCCCTATTTTTAGAAATATTTTGCACACTCTGTCCAGTTATTATGTATACCTATCACTTATTTAAAAAAAGGTTTTCTCTCTACCCGTAGCAGCGTTACACTTTAACGTATTTTTCATCCTCGTATCAAATAAATATAGATTGTTCGTAACTCTCCAGCAAAAAAATTTTAAATTTAGATTAAAATAAAAAAATAATAAAAAATAATTATTTTACTAGAAATTAAAATGCATTTCAATATTGTACTAATAGCTATTACAAAGAACAATTAAATAATAACATTAAACCATATTAGCGTTAATTATAAATGAGAATGGTGGAACAACGATTCCACTTTAGTCACCCCTGATATCCTGACCCTCTTGCGAAACTTACATCGCGTTTCGTAACTTTTAAAATATCTTCATTAGATAAAGGGTTTTCTTTTGTTTTATAAAAAGACTTCATTAAAACTAATTACCTAAAACTGTTTTCCCTTTTGAGCGTTAAGTACTTAAGGATATTTAAAGAGGCATAAATACTCTCCTGATTTGGGAGATTTACTGAACAATTGCTTAAGTGCCGTAGCTCTTACTTGAGATAAACCTAGGGGGGCACTTCATAATAGAGGGGTGTAAGGAAGCACCAACTTTCCACATCGACTATTATCAATAGTTTGGAAAATTATAGACATATTAAGGAATGGGTTTCGAAGAGACATGAAAATATATCGGGGTACTTTAGGCGGAGCAAAATCCTGGTTCCCGTGTGCAGGGCTGCCAACCTGATTTAGAATATAGAAAACTGTTACTGCAAATGTATATTATTGTTACTTGGCTCACGTGTATTAACCCGATTAACTATCTATACATTACAGTTACAGGGATGTATATTATTGTTAATCCTTGGTTCCCATGTGCAGGGCTGCCAACCTGATTTAGAATATAGAAAACTGTTACTGCAAATGTATATTATTGTTACTTGGCTCACGTGTATTAACCCGATTAACTATCTATACATTACAGTTACAGGGATGTATATTATTGTTAATCCTTGGTTCCCATGTGCAGGGCTGCCAACCTGATTTAGAATATAGAAAACTGTTACTGCAAATGTATATTATTGTTACTTGGCTCACGTGTATTAACCCGATTAACTATCTATACATTACAGTTACAGGGATGTATATTATTGTTAATCCTTGGTTCCCATGTGCAGGGCTGCCAACCTGATTTAGAATATAGAAAACTGTTACTGCAAATGTATATTATTGTTACTTGGCTCACGTGTATTAACCCGATTAACTATCTATACATTACAGTTACAGGGATGTATATTATTGTTAATCCTTGATTCCCATGTGCAGGGCTACCAACCTGATTTACAGTATTACAGACACACTACAGGGATGTATATTATTGTAAATCCTTGGTTCCCATGTGCAGGGCTGCCAACCTTTCTACCAGTATTACAGTAAAGTTACAACGACGTATATTATTATTAATCCTTGATTCCCATGTGCAGGGCTACCAACCTGATTTACAGTATTACAGACACACTACAGGGATGTATATTATTGTAAATCCTTGGTTCCCATGTGCAGGGCTGCCAACCTGATTTACTGTATTACAAAAAAAAATTCAGCGATGTATATTATTGTTAAAACTTGGCTCAGGTGTGCAGGGCTTCCAACCTTATTACCAGTATTACAGAACAGTTACAGCGACGTATATTATTATTAATCCTTGATTCCCATGTGCAGGGCTACCAACCTGATTTACAGTATTACAGACACACTACAGGGATGTATATTATTGTAAATCCTTGGTTCCCATGTGCAGGGCTGCCAACCTTACTACCAGTATTACAGTAAAGTTACAACGACGTATATTATTATTAATCCTTGATTCCCATGTGCAGGGCTACCAACCTGATTTACAGTATTACAGACACACTACAGGGATGTATATTATTGTAAATCCTTGGTTCCCATGTGCAGGGCTGCCAACCTTATTACCAATATTACAGTAAAGTTACAACGATGTATATTATTGTAATACTTGGTTCAGGTGTGCAGGGCTGCCAACCTTATTTACAGTATTACAGAAAAATTACAGCGATGTATACTATTGTAATACTTGGCTCAGGTGTGAGGGCTGAAACCTTATTTATAGTATTACAGAAAAATTACAGCGATGTATATTATTGTAATATTTGGCTCAGGTGTGCAGGGCTGCCAATCTTATTTAAGTATTACAGAAAAATTACAGCGATGTATATTATTGTTAATACTTGGCTCAGGTGTGCAGGGCTGCCAACCTGATTCACAATATACAAAACAGTTACAGCGGTATATATCATTGTTAATATAATGCATAAACAAAGTAAACGAACATTGACTAACACTTCCAAATTGTTCAAAGTAGGTAGGCTACTTGTATAGCTAAAATACATGATAGGTCTATTTCTCCGTTATTGTAATCCTAAGGTAAAATTCGAGATGGTTTCAATTATAGAAAACGTGGAAGTCACATCTGCATTGTTTATATTCGGGTTGAAAAAGGTAGTTCTGTCTAACAGTAGCGAGCGATCCCTCGCTAAAATAAATGCCCGACTGGTGGTGAGAACAAACTTTGAGTTTCATCCAAATTACATTTATACAAATGATAACTGAACTGTCTCTGCGAAAGTGCCTCGTCCTTACATTTGCATAAGATTTGTACAAGACAAACACAGGCGTTTAGGTTGATCTACTCGAAAAACAGCTTTTTTAACGTTTAATAGGCGCGCAAATCCGCGGAATACGAATGGCTTCATTACAAGCGGCGCAGCGCACACTCGGACTTCTTCTGCAAATAAGACTTCACAGATATTCAAATCAGTTATTATTATTACCCTTTCAAATATTGCCCTTAGCGAAGAGATAATTTATTTTCGAATTTTATTAATGGAATGCTCATAAACAGTAAAAATTGTTATTAATTTCGATGACGTTTTGTACTTAATTACATATTTGGTGAAGTTCTTATTAATTTCATTACGATATAGATATCACAAATACTGTATTATATTTGCGAGTAGAATGTATCTATCTGCGAGCAGAATGTATCTATCTGCGAGTAGAATGGTGCTACAAATAAGACAGGCCTGTATGAATTTCTCGACCACATTGTAACCATCTTCTAAGATTTTGGTTTTTTTATAACGAAATATATATATATATATATATATATATATATATATATATATATATATATATATATATATATAAAGAACAAAAGTCTAAATACAAATACAAGAATTATAATTGAATTTACAATGCAAAGCTTTTCGTTGGCTAACAGTACCAACATCATCAGGAATATTAAACAATTAAAATTAACATATCATATGAGATATGTTAATTTTAATTGTTTAATATTCCTGATGATGTTGGTACTGTTAGCCAACGAAAACTTTGAATTGTAAATTCAATTATAATTCTTGTATTTGTATTTAGACTTTTGTTCTTTATTAATACACAAGAAAACATACTGCGATATATATATATATATATATATATATATATATATATATATGTATATATATATATATATATATATATATATATATATATATATATATATATATATATTACTTTCACTATATGTACTTAAACAAGAATCTTACTTGGTATTTATGCGAGTTAACTTTCAAAGATTGGTAGTATCCCCATCATCGGTCATCACTGACCGGGGGTTGTAGTATAATACTAAGTAAGATTTTTGTTTAAGTACATATAGTGAAAGTGATAAGTGAATACAAGAAAACAGTGTTGCAAAACCTAGAAATATATATATATTTTATGTCCCATGTTATAATTTTTAAAAAAAGGTTATTTTAAAGGAAATTGAATACGTTAAATAAGCATATACAAATATGCTCAATAATTTGCAACGATGCAAACCAAAGTAAACACCAAGTGTATAAAGGCATTCGAAGCAACAATTACTAAACACTTTATTTTAATGCGGGTTTTGGTGACTTATATTATCATCAATGACACCACTATAAAATCACAATAGCTTTGCAACATGTTGTAGAAATGCGTATGAAAATAAACTATTTATAATTGCGAGGTTATGCACAGATATTTATTAACAATCTAAGCTCAAAGCCAGCTCAAATATTATCCATGTATAAACGTCAAATCTTTAAACGAGTAGTAGAACGTTGCTTACTGGATGGTCTAGAGACAGGAATGCTGTATAACATTTTATTATTTAAAATGAATTTGTTTTAAATAATTTAGTTATTAAAATTAGAAATTATTCTAAACTGGAAATATATTTTGTTAGCAATGTACAGGATATTTAAATATCCTTGAGTATCTAGGAGGTTCAGGGCGATCTAGAGTAAAAAGGATTTATATCCCTGAGTATCTAGGAGGTTCAGGGGGATGTAGAGTAAAAAGGATATATGTATATCCCTGAGTATCTAGGAGGTTCAGGAGGATCTAGAGTAAAAAGGATATATATCCCTGAGTATCTAAGAGGTTCACGAGGATCTAGAGTAAAAAGGATATATATCCCTGAGTATCTAGAAGGTTCAGGAGGATCTAGAGTAAAAAGGATATATATCCCTGAGTATCTAGGAGGTTCAGGAGGATCTAGAATAAAAAGGATATATATCCCTGAGTATCTATGAGGTTCACGAGGATCTAGAGTAAAAAAGATATATGTGTATCCCTGAGTATCTACGAGGTTCAGGGCGATCTAGAGTAAAAAGGATTTATATCCCTGAGTATCTAGGAGGTTCAGGGGGATGTAGAGTAAAAAGGATATATGTATATCCCTGAGTATCTAGGAGGTTCAGGAGGATCTAGAGTAAAAAGGATATATATCCCTGAGTATCTAAGAGGTTCACGAGGATCTAGAGTAAAAAGGATATATATCCCTGAGTATCTAGAAGGTTCAGGAGGATCTAGAGTAAAAAGGATATATATCCCTGAGTATCTAGGAGGTTCAGGAGGATCTAGAGTAAAAAGGATATATATCCCTGAGTATCTATGAGGTTCACGAGGATCTAGAGTAAAAAGGATATATATCCCTGAGTATCTAAGAGGTTCAGGAGGATCTAGAGTAAAAAGGATATATATCCCTGAGTATCTATGAGGTTCAGGAGGATCTAGAGTAAAAAGGATATATATCCCTGAGTATCTAAGAGGTTCACGAGGATCTAGAGTAAAAAGGATATATATCCCTGAGTATCTAGAAGGTTCAGGAGGATCTAGAGTAAAAAGGATATATATCCCTGAGTATCTAGGAGGTTCAGGAGGATCTAGAGTAAAAAGGATATATATCCCTGAGTATCTATGAGGTTCACGAGGATCTAGAGTAAAAAGGATATATGTGTATCCCTGAGTATCTAGGAGGTTCACGAGGGTCTAGAGTAAAAAGGAAAAATATCCCTGAGTATCTAGGAAGTTCAGGAGGATCTAGAGTAAAAAGGAAATATATCCCTGAGTATCTAGGAGGTTCACGAGGATCTAGAGTAAAAAGGATATATGTATATCCCTGAGTATCTAGGAGGTTCACGAGGATCTAGAGTAAAAAGGATATATGTATATCCCTGAGTATCTAGGAGGTTCACGAGGATCTAGAGTAAAAAGTATATATAGGCCTATCCCTGAGTATCTAGAAGGTTCAGGAGGATCTAGAGTAAAAAGGAAATATATCCCTGAGTATCTAGGAGGTTCACGAGGATCTAGAGTAAAAAGGATATATGTATATCCCTGAGTATCTAGGAGGTTCACGAGGATCTAGAGTAAAAAGGATAAACAAAGAGATTGACTGTCAGTCAGTCAGAGAATAAAGACCTATGATGACCCCAAGGTTTTCGGAGCGTCTGTCTTTAACCCTGGCTGCGTTTAGGATACTAGACCAGTGCTTTTCTGGTAAAATAGAGAGGCGTGTCCTTTTGTTAGGGACAGGTAGAAGGCGGTGTGATGTCGAGAGGGTTGATTTTATTTAAACTCAATTAGTTTAATTGTTTTAAAAAATTGAACCAAGAGATTAAAACAAAAAAAATGTTTCAAGTCATTTTAAAATAGGTAGAAATCCTTAGAGGTTGAAACGCTGCAAATATGTTGTAAAAACACGAGTTTAGACGAGTGTACACGAAGGTAGACGGTCCTTTTACCCCAGTTGGGAGTTGGTAAGCCCATGCAATGCCCTAACTTGCCTTTATATCCAGTACTGAAGGACCATTATGCCTTTACCTTATTCCTTCTAAAATCCTTATATCCCACTTTGTCCTTTACTTTATAAGAGATTGTGCTTGGTAGATATGTTTTAAACACCAATAAAGAATGGGTTTACATGAAATACAAAATCATGATCTCCCCTATATTTTCTTCCAGGGGGTTTTATGTCGTTACCTATCTGCAGGCTAGAAAGTTTTTCTGCCCTTGGAAAAGATGAGTCATTCTGTCTGATCGCCATACAAAATGGGTAAATATAAATTTGGTCTATTTACTACAGCTAAGTCCAGTCATACCTTTTTTTGAGAAACGTACTACCCTTTTCAGTGAGTGAAGCAAGTAAAATATTATACGGTCTAAACTGACTTTTCGCAAAAGCAATAACCATAATGGGACGTAATAGAAATTATTTATCAGTTCCTTCTATTAGTTCACACTCTCCCTATATTTATCTTGTGGATGACACTTGATGTTAATACAGTTATTTTTCAAATAACAATCATTAATTAAATTTGATTAATTAATTTTAGTTTATTATGGAAGAAAACGTTTCACAAGAGGGTAAAGGTATCCAATATTGATATTTCGTCCCATTTGGGTTAAAACAAATGATAACATATGATTTCATAAAACAGCTGATATTATGTTATAGGTTATGTGGTTTTAACGGATAGGTTATGTTACTTTTTTATATTAATTGTAAGTATTTAATAAATAGTAACTGAAATAAAATTTTTTTTTGACCTAAGTAGGAATTGACTTCAAAATGTTTGTGTTATATTACTTGTTTGTATAAATTCAACAAACATTTATAAATAAGGTTTATACTTTTTTTGTTTTCCTGCCCCATTGTATTTCGTCGGCTCTCACAACACGTTGGCCTAACCTATGCGTAAAGTTTACAACAGTTCTTTGATACGCATGCGCACAATTTTCTCAGCTGTAAAAATGTTCTATAGAGAGTTTAACAACCGATAAGAAAAAAGCAGATCGGCCGATGATAGGATTATGGTTGAATAGTTTAAGCAGGACGCAGCGGGGTTCCCAGCGGGGTTTATTGATAGGATGTAGTTTAGCACCTTTACTCCGTCGGCGGCCTGCTACTAAAGGAATAAATAATTACTGCGCAGGGGATGTTTTGGTCCGTTGCATGCAACAGTTTTATGGGTCAACACAACAATTATAATAGTTCACGGCATATAAACACATGATAGCAGGCGGCTAGGATCAGGCCAGGTAGACCGCATTGTGTACTGAGGGCAGCGAAACAGCATTCTCGGCCTCTGTACAGAATTATTGCTACTTGCGAAAACCATTCGCTGGCTTTCTTACCGACAGAGCGTGTGAAAAGTTGTGTTGTAGAAAAGTGTGAATTTTGTCTGGGTACAAAATAATCACTCCATGGTGAAAAACCAAATAAGCTTATTATAGTCAATGTCTGAGACTATAAATGAAAATAGGCTGTTTAAAATAACATTTTAAAAATAATTACCAGTAAATAATAAAAAGAAATGAGGTAATAAAAGAATTGTAGAAAAGAAACAAGCACATTGTGTTAGAAATAAAAATAAATTGAATTAGGAGCTAATTATAAAAATAAACTGCCTAAACTTAATATATATATATATATATATATATATATATATATATATATATATAATATATAATATATATTATGAATATATATTCATATATACATCATAAAAATTTAATATAAAATTATAAAGAAAATAATTTTTTTATTTTCTTAATAGTTAAAAAAAGCCATGTTTGAAGAAAATGTAAGACAAACGAAGTAACGCATATTAAAAATAACTTGAAGTTTCAGCGATCATCATGAACGACAAAATCTATGAAGAAAAATTGTTTATAATGATTTGATACTATTTAAAATACACTCGCCCCTATACAACTTCTACCAACTTCAATGAAGAATCTTTAAAAGTTAATCAGAAATCCTACAATTGAATAAAATAACATTCGAGCAAATAACAGGAATATAACAGTAAAAATAATAGTTCAAACAAATTTATTTCCACTCTTTAAATACTCTCTATTCCACAATTCTGTCTCGCTCTTACTCTTTAATCTCGCTCTTACTCTTTAATCTCCCTCTTCTCTCTTTCTCTTCAAGCAGTCTTTATAAGCAGTTTATATCCAATGAACTAATTTAGCCCCCGGGACATAACCAACTATTGGTGACTTTTTTTTTTACTAACTTCAAAAAAGAATTTTTTATTTGAATACATTAGGTTAATCAAATGACACATATTCTTTTGCATTTCAAATAACTTAGCTAAAAATATCACTGAACAATCAGTTTGGTATCCTATACGATTATGTGCCCCTGGGCTGTGCTATACTTATACTGTCTATAGCCACACGCACGCGCGCGCGCGCGCACACACACACACAATAATAAATGATAATACTGTACTTACATTGGTAAAATGTGACATCTCAGTTGACCATGGTTTACTAAGAAATTGGAAATTCACAACCTGTATAACCCTAATAATTTGTCAAGATCTTGCCGTATGTTAGCGAAGAAGCCACTATTAGGTGCGCCGTAATAATCCTGGACTTGTAGGCCTACTCATGCTATACTTGCAAACTGACGAATGAAATACTACTTACTCAAAGCTCATAGCGGTAGCCTCTCACATCTAGGTGTATGTGTGTGTGTGTGTGTATACACACACACACACTCACACACACACACACACACGCACGCACACACAACCTCTCTCTCTTTCTCTCTCACACACACACATACACACACACACAGTCTCTCTCTCTCGCACACACACACACTCACACTTTCGCCGTAAAATATTATTACTATTAATAGAATGTCACAGCTGCATTACGTAGATTCACACATGATTAAGTACATACCTCTATTCTATTAGCTGATTACGATATTGTGTACAGGAAGATATAATCTAGAATGCTTATCGGTTATCTGTGCCATATTTTAACCTTCTAGTGTAGGCCTATATTACGTCCTCTGATACCTCACATACCTAGTTACTTTGGACGTGTTTTGTGTAAATATGGAAATGTAAGCCACTATAATACTTGGCCTGTTTATTATTGTAACTGATGTTCACAGATTGGTCTAGAAAATGTTCCTAAATTTAAAATCACCAAAAAATTACGCGCGCGCGTGTGTGTGTGTGTGTGTGTGTATGTGTGTTAGACCAACTTGCCTCTCTAAAATGATATGCGTGAATAAGCTATTCTAAAAAGAATACTTCTCAGGTGAAATTTGACCTTCATAAGCAAAATATACTTGTAAAGTGATAAACACTCCATTTTAATGT